>PVKP010003345.1:0-109968 GCA_004027715.1 Plecturocebus donacophilus | reverse complement strand
GCCGGATTTCAAAGGGAATGCTTCCAATTTTTGCCCATTCAGTATGATACTGGCTGTTGGTTTGTCGTAAATAGCTTTTATTATTTTGAGATACGTTCCGTCAATACCTAGTTTATTGAGGGTTTTTAGCATAAACGGCTGTTGAATTTTGTCAAAGGCCTTCTCTGCATCAATTGAGATAATCATGTGGTTTTTGTCTAAAAATATGGAACGCTTCACGAATTTGCGTGTCTCAGTTTTTAAGGCTCAGTAGCTCATCTTCCTGGCCCTTTAATTGTTACCTTGAGTTCACACAGCGATGCTTACTTGAAAGTACACATTTATTGTTGCCAAGATTCTTTCCACATACAGATAGCAGGTGGCAGGGATAATGAAAGGGGGCTCAGCCTGCTCCCTGGGGGGGAGACATCTTAGTTACTCTTTGCGACCTTGCTTCTCCCTTATACTTTTAAGGCAGAAAGATTTCTGAATATGGATAGGACTGGCTTCTGGCTAACTCTATACGATAGGATTTCCCTAATGTATTAAACAAACATGTTGATGAGAATTGCAAGAAAAATAAATGTTGCAAGGCCAAGTAATATCAGAAGACAATAGGTTACAAGCTTTCAAATATTCTGCAGAACTTCTCTGATACTTTAATAAGCCCCAAGGAGAAGGACAGGTGCTATTATGTAGTGTTTCTAAACATTTAAGCACCAGAAACTTTTATCCCAAGAAACATAGAACTATTACAGGAGGGGTGGAATACAACTAAAGGATTTGCTTCAAGTATATTACAGGTGTCATAATCATCACAGGGGAAGTTTTAAAAATATTCATGCATCCTTCCGTATCACCACCAGCAAATTATGATTCACTAGGATTGAGTAGGGCCTTGAGTGTGCATATTTTAAAAAATTTTCTCCCAGATGATCTTGAATAAACCTGTCACCACCTCTTTGAAAACCTGTGCGACAAAGGAAAGGTGCCACCTCCAGTGCTTCCAGAAAAACACTTATCCTAATAATGGGAACAAAACTACCATCTAGGTTCTTCTTACTATATACTAATTCTTTTACACACATTGTCTATTTTAAGCCTTAGACCACCATGGGAAGTAGGCATTACTATCCCTATTTTATACATGAAAACTCTAAGGCACAGAAAGAGCAAATCACACTAATCATCTCAGAGATTTTGAACACCTACAAATATAGTTTGTTTGGAAATTTACTGTCTTACGTAATAAGCATTAATGGCTTTTGATAGTTTATTCTCCCTCTAAATCCCTATTGCCTTTGAGACCCTCACCTTGCCAAAAGGGTTTTTTACTAACCACAGAGATTACTAGAAACATCTCACCCCACACATTTACACGCTCATTTTTACCATCTTCTAGATGATGAGAATTATTATATTCTGGTAATTCAAAATCAGTAAAACATACTTTTTCCCAGCTTCCATAGAGCAGCATTTCTCAGAATCTGCTAAGCACTTATCCCAAGAGACGGTTCATGAAAAACCCATGGTCTGTGGTCAAGTCAGATTAAGAAGCTTGTGTCCTATGGACCCCCCTTGCAGGTTCCAGTGTTCATTATCATGTTAACAGCTCTGAGAAAGCCTGGAGTCAACAGGCCTGTTAAACTTTCTTTAGCCCTGAGCTCTCCAAATTTATTTAACCTAAGAATCATTTTTCAGAACAAATATTAACATTCCTATGGAACTTTTCGGAAAATATTAGCCTGAATTGTGGTACAAATATGGTCACAACCGGTGAAGAGTAACAGAGAAATTGACAATCCTCGTGGCTTAAACAGTCAATTCTTCCCTTTCCTGTTTAGGTTCAAATGAAATTATAAACATTAAAGAACTTCTTAAAAGAGTCTTTCTCCGATGACATTGCAGATTATCCTCAAGGTTGCCAAAGAGTTAGTTTCAAATCCTTTTCTCAGAATTTTCTTGGTCTAAATCAACTTTTTTTTTTCAATTGGAACTTTTATACCAATGGGCTGTCTATGAACTTACAAAATTATTGATCTATTTTTGAGATATTCACTCTCACATCCCATTGTTAGAAAAAGAGGGGAAAGAGGAGGAATTCAAAATTAGGATTATTCTGAAAACCTGTCCAGCTGACAAGAGACTTTATTAGAGAATTCAAATGTATAGTTTTCTCTTTTGTGACACTTGGATACCTGAAACCTCTTCTGTAAAAGAGTTTTAACCTATGGATTTAAAACCTAGAAAGGAGTGTATGGCATTCATTTCGATAAATGTAACAGTTACCAAAGCTCAAGGAATCAGAAATGAATGCTTCCAATTAGTGTTTCAGATCAAATATGTTCCTGGCTATCTATTTTCCAAATCATTGAGGCCTAAATCCCACTGGAACATGGGTCAGATCATTCCCCAGTGCCCACTGGGAACTTGCTATGCCAAGTACATTCGGCGGACTAGCCACTTCAGCAAGCATCACTGAGAGCTTGTCAGAAATGCAGAATCTCAGGCCCCACCCCAGGCTGAACCAGAATCTGCATTTTAACAGGATCCTCGGGAGAGTCATGTGCACATGAAAGTTTGAAAGGCTCTGGCCCCGAGCATCATTAATCAATGTAATAATTATACATACCTGTTTGTTGCTCAGGTTAAAAATTCTCCATTGAGTCTCTCTTTTGACTAGCTTGCATGCCACCTATGGTAGTGCTTTTAAGCCATTTACTTGGTTACGAATAGCTGCTGTAGCTTGGATCCTCTGCAGTGAAAGTATGTATTGATTTTAAGGTACTTAGACAAAGGAGCATTTTGCCAACAAAGAGTTGAGATCCAGTAGGGAGAAATTTATTACCATCCCAGTTCAGTGATGCCAAACCTTTGTTAATGCAAAAGTTTAGCTGCCTGTCTTCTAACCTTGCCTGCCCTTGAGAACCAGAGAAAGGTCCTCTTTCCTGCTTGATTTTCAGTGGGACCTCTCCCTGACAGACTTTTCCAAATTTCCTTTAAGTACAAAACTTAGTGCTTTTTACCTGTTAATCAGTGCTTAAATATTGAGCACAGATCACATTTTCTAGGATTCTTTTAAAATATAACTTCATAATAGTATGTAATATCAAGAAGAGAAAACTGGATTAAACACCTACTATGGCCATAGGCAGTTTTTCTAAGTGTTCTGTATCTATTATTTCCTTCTACTACTCACAAATAACCCTGTAAAATAGGTGCTTTTATTACTTCATTTAACAAATGAGGCAAGAACAGTTAAGTAAATCCTGTTCACTAGGTTGACTGAGCTCAGATTCAAACTCAGGCACAGTTCTTTGGTTGGTTTGTTTACTTTTTGTCATGGAAATTTTTAAGAATATACAAAACTAGAGAGAACAATATGATACATTTCTATGGACCCATCACCTGATTTCAACAATCACTTTATAACCAGTCTTTTTTTTTATCTATACCCCATCCTCTACTCTCTGCAAATTATTTTGAGGCAGATCTTTAAAATTTTATTTCACCCATAAATATTTTACTGTGTGTCTCTAAAGGATAGGATTTTTAAAATATATGATTATATTATCATACATTTTAGCAATAATTAGCAATAATTCTTTGATATCAACTTTCAAATCAGTGGTCAATATTTTTCATTTGTTTGAATCAGGATCGAAATAAAAACAAATACTGAGATTAGTTTTTTTAATCCCTTTTATTCTGTAAGTTCCCCACTTAGCTCTCTCTTTTTGATGCACATTTAGTTTTTGTTGCTTAATAAACCAGGTTGTTTGTCCTGTGTGATTTCTTATAGTCTATGCATTGTCTCACTGTAGGACCATTTAACATGTTTTCCTGACCACTATATTTTTACAACATGGTAGTGCCTAAGTCAGATTCATGTTAGATTTGGCCTTTGTGCATGCGCATGTCAATGTCATGTCATAGGAACTGCAGTGTGCTACCATCTCAAGGCATAAAACATCTATCTTTTTTCACTGTTAATAGTCATTGATGATGGTTGTTTAGATTCATTCATTCAATGGAATTTGAAAAAAACTAGTAATATTCTAATTGGTTTATAAGGAAAAATGTCCCCTCATGAAGTATTGGGTCACTCGAAGATGTCCTCCTTAGAGAAAACGGATGTCTTTGACTCTTTCCTCTAATTTACATTTTCAAAATAATGAGTTGTTTGCCTAGCATCCTCCAAAGGTGTTCAGTGGGTTTTTCTTTTTTTAGCGTCAATATGAACTCACAGATTTAAACATATCTGATGTATGTCAAATCAATACACTTGTTGTCTTTCATTATTACTCCATCTCAAGCCAATGGGAACTTCTTGAAAAGGAGAAGTGGCTCCTGAGTCCTTTTCACATGATGGTAGTGGTCTTGGTAGACCACCAGTAAATGCATCCTAGAGGAGTTTATTACTATTGAGTTGATTATTATTACTATGTCATTTAAATGAACAAAACTAGAACATTTTTAAGATTAAAGACATCCAGATTTGTGCTGACACTTCAAATTCAAGCATAGAGTTCTTTATCCAACCTCATCAATATTAAATATGTAAACTTTTTCCCACATTGGGCAAAGTCCCTATCCACTGTGTTACACCACCCCCTTTTGATATTTAACACTCACAGAAATTCTATGAGGTTGAAATGGCAGGAACTAGCAACATTTTAGAGATGAGAAGATAACTTCAGACAGATGGAATTTGTCAAAATTATCCAGGCAATACAGTGTTGAGCCCAAATTAGAACTCAGTTCTGATGTACCTGATTATTTTTCCCATTGCTGAAATTATTCTTACCTTTCTTTATATATATTTTTATTTCTCAAATATAATTTTCCTATGTATGAAAATCCTAAAGCTTTATAGATTTTAGGTTTAATTATTTATAATAATAATAACTTGATGGTGTTGGGGCAACCCTATGAAAAACTGTTACTTTTATTTTCTATAGACTTCTGGGCTTCTTGTGGTGATCTCCTCCAGTCTTCTACTTATGTGTGGGTGCACACTCTCCTCACACACCCATACAATATCCCCTCTTCCCAATGTCTAGCATTATTTGCACATTTCTATTAAAAGGTATTTTTCCTTTAGAGACTTAGAAGAAAGCTCTGCTAGGTTATGTGAAAGATGAATTTTTTTTTGTTTCTTTGTTGTCATTTTGTTTTTTTTTATTTTGAGTTGGAGCCTTGCTCTGTCACCCAGGCTAGAGTGCAATGGCGCAATCTTGGCTCACTGCAACCTCCGCCTCCCAGGTTCAAGTGATTCTCCTGCTGCAGCCTCCTGAGTAGCTGGGATTATAGGCACCTACAACCACGACTGGCTAATTTTTTGTATTTTTAGTAGAGTTGGGGTTTCACTATGTTGACCAGGCTGTTCTCGAACTCCTGACCTCATGATTCACCCACCTCGGCCTCCCAAAGTGCTGAGATTACAGGCATGAGCCACCGTGGCCAGCCAGAAAAATTAAATGCTAATCGGTGATATCTTAAAGTTATGGATGATAACCTATGGGATTAATGAATTATATCTTAAAATTTTTTTCTTTCCCACCAACTCCATTACCCAAGACAAAGTATTTAAATTTTAATATTGGCCTTCACTGCCTTAGCCTATTGTGACACATTTAAGGTCAATGTGGGAAATATATCTCAAATGAAAACCATACCAATCTAATATGGTATATGGCTTAGTTAAGACTCTTGGTTACATGTAACAGAACTGTAATTCAAAATAGTGTGGACAAAAAATTAATTAGAAAAATATGAGTGAGTTGGGCCTTAGGTGCATGTGGAATGAAGAATTCAGAATCCATCAGTACAATGTCCATCTCTTGTCTATGTTTCCTGTGATGTGTTTGACTTCACCTTTCAAACCAACTTCCTTCGTCTGGAATGAAATGTAGTACCAGTCGTACTTGTGCTTTATAGCTTAACCCCCAGAGAGGATCTAGCAACCTTCCCTGATGTCTAGGTTGAAAAGCATCCTGGGGGAATGGACTGCTTGCCTGGCTGATATCATGTACCCATTCCTAGACAAACTAACTCTGGCCAGAAACGAAGGACTAAGTGATTGGCATCCTCCACTTGAACCCCATGTTTGAAATTGGTCTGTAGGGTGGGAGAGTTCTGAACAGCAGAGTAATAAATATCCATTGTATCTATGACTCATCTGAAGTATATAAGCCTAATTTACCTGTGACCATGGTCATTCATCCTAAAGGAGGGGGCTTAATACCCTCTGTCTCTCTCCTAGAGTCCCTAGTGTTATCCCTCTTCCCAGAAAGCCCTTCCCTGTCTGACCTCTCCCTGGCCTAGGCAACATTCTGACCCATGTCCCACAGGTAATCACTCCTTTCTCTGTGCTCCCATGGACTTTGCTCTTGCCACTCTCAACTACTGTAGTTCATTCAATAAATTCATCTACTCAGTCAACATCTGATGAGGTCCTCCTGTTACGAAACACTGTACTAGGATCTTTGTTATTGTGTTTTATCAGCAGAGGTGATACATTGTGATCATATCTTCCATGAACAACTTAATATAGTTTCTTGAACTGAAATTTATACCCTCTTCTTTGTGAATTCTTTTGCCAAAAGATGAAGCATCAAACTTTGGATCTCATATCATCTTCTTGTGTTTCAGTTATCCGCAGCAAGAAAAACTTTGTACAGAAAAGGTTTGCCTGTGCAATACTCCCTTAAGGCGCCACTGGCCATCTGGTGGCAACTGCTCATATTTTAGGCATCAGACCACTCACACATTCATTCATCAAATATTTATTAAAAGCCTTCTATATGCTGAATGCTGTAGCATGCTCTGGGGGCCCAGGAGTAAACGAGAGATACAGGGTGTGACTTAATGCTCTTACAGGGAATTACACAGACAGTTGTTAACAATTCTGCCAACCATTAGTTCCTTTTAGAAATGACAGAAGAAATCATCCTATTTCTGTATTTGCTTAGCATGCCAAGTCCATGCCCTATATGTTCAGGAAATGCCATAGCAAGATCTCAAGATTACTTTTAGTCAGCCCAACTGGGAAACAGAATATTTGTCCACTTGACCAAAAGGAACTCAAACTATAAAAACTACTAAGACACAGTCTCTGTCAGAGCCCTCCAGCCCAATCTGCCTGCTTTTGTGGGAGAATCAGTAGGGCAGGCAGGGACCTTTTGAGTGATTGAATATGCAAATGATTTCCTCATCCAGAGCCAGAGGAAAGTAACTGCCAGTCATCCTGTTGTGGGTTATCCTGAAAAGAACCTTCACCTACCAGGAAGCAGATAGGTTATCAAATGCTAGTAACTGTCATTAGTTTTCAGATAGGATTCTCAGAAATCAGAAGGTTGCTTAATTTCTATGCCAGGAAGAAAACCTCAATCACCTAGCACAGCAACTGGGATGTGAGGCACATTTGCTTTCACCATTTAGACAACTGATAACTTAAAAGGAAAAAAACTTTAGTGTTCTTCCAAGGTTGCAGCATACCTCCCGTGTAGCTTCCTGGGTTGGCATGGTTTGCCTACACTGTAACACCTACTCCTTGGCACAGTCAGTTGAGCAGTCCGCACAGGAGGGTCAATGGCACCATTTTGTTATTCTCATCCCCAGGTAGTGATGGTTCTCCTTGGTAGTCTTTTAGCCTGGGAATCACGTAGAAACAGACCCCAAGAGCTTCACAAAAGCATAGCAGTCACTGTTTTGACTCTTATTTTTCATAAACATACTTGACTTTTGGTAAAAACTCAATACATACATTATTTCTTATTTGAGGAAAGAGTTTGGTTGGTTTCCATTTTTCAATCAACAAAATCTTTCTTGAATGATATTTCCTAATGGACATAGAGAGATTTCAAAGTGGTCTAAGACAGGCTTCTAATCCTGTAAGAACTGTATGATTATGGATTCCATTTAAAAAAAAAAAAAAAAGACCGTTTGTGACTATTAAAAAAAAAGATTGTTCTTTCAATGTCCATTATTTAAGAATATACATTAAAACCAAAAGCTACAGTGAATCTAGTGAATTTGTAAATGAAATTTCAATTTATTAATCTCAATAATTCCTTTAGAAATCTGAAAGATACTGGTACATGCATATGTGAGACTTTTACTCTGTCTACAGACAGCATTTGGGAGCATATAAGGGATTTGTAGACAAGTTGCAGTAGCTTAATTTACCAATCAAGAACCACTGGCTTATACAAACAGCTTGGTAACAGAAATTCCTTAATAGTCTCCTTCTTTCTTTTCCTCCCTTGAGTCATTCCACTCAAGGCAAAGCCTCACAGTGAGACAGTTTAATGGGCAGGGCATCATGACTTACATTCCCATCACAATTATAAACCAGAAAAGAAAGGCAGTTTCCCACGAGGAAGTCAAAAGTTTATAGACAAAGGATGAAACAGAAGACGAGTAGCCAGAAAACAGCTATCCATTACAAACAGTTTCAAAAGATCATTCATACATTTATTTAATCACGTGTATTGATGAATTCAATCATTAATTGTGACTGATAAAAGGAAATAAGCCTAGAAAAGTAAAACTTGAGGCAAACACAAGGTAGATGGCCTATTCTAGCTAATGGAATATATTCCAGCCTGAGATGGCAGGCTTGCTGTACATGGGACACAGGTGAGCAAGAGGACCTCAACCCCGGGGAGTGATTACGCCCTGGCACCAGGCCCAGTTTCCTTTGCTCTCAAAGATACCGCTGTTGACACACCTGAGCCGGACTGGGAACCTTGAGTTGTCTTACAGCCGCAATCATTGATTTGTGTTAATCACCCCTTTCTTCCTTTGATTCTCTCTTACTTTCCCACATGACTCCTCTGTCATGGATAGTTAAGAAAAGCTTGAATGCAGGCATGAGTGAACAGGAGACTAGACTGGCCCAAGGTGGGATCTAGGACTCTGACTACATTTTTTATTTGTTGAGTTAAAGGCTTCCCACACAAGAAGTGATTCTACTCCCATCAATCAAAGTTAAGACTGTGCTTGGGACTTTTCCTATTGTGTGGATCAGCCTTTATAGCGAGATCTGCTTTGTATCTACTTACCTATCACCTTTCAAAATACACATGGCTAACATCACCTTCTCCAGTACTAATCTTACCTCAACACATCTTTATGGTGTGCCTGCAAAAACGAGGTATTACAGGAGATGCCCCAGAGGAAGCTGACAGTCTACCAGAGGATGCACAGATCTAGACAAAGGTGTTCAATGGAAACAGCAGCAGTGGTGGCAGCACATGTAAAGGAGCAATTCTAATTAGCTGGGGTGGAACCTTCTGTGGGGATTAGAGTGAGCATCATAGAGGGAGTAGCCAAAAAAATTCTTAAAGGCTAAAAAATAAAAATTTTCAAAAACAATGTCTTCTGGGGAGGACAATCCAAGATGGCCGAATAGAAATAGCTCTGGCATGCATTTCCCAGTGAGAACGCAGAGGGTGAGTGATCACTGCATTTCCAGATGAATTTTTACTGCCCACAGACCAGGAGATTCCTGGGCAGAAAAGTGTCGTGAGTCTCCAGTACAGCTGCTTCAGCTGGTGCAGCGGGTCTCCACACAAAAACTCACACAAATCCAGGTGCCATTTCAACTGGTGACTGGAATGCCTGGGAAACAGAGTCACCTATTCAACTGAAAAAAAGGGGGCTGAAACAGGGAGCCAGGTGTTCTGGCTCAGTGGGTCCCACCCCTACAAAGACCAGCAATCTGAAATGCTCTGGATTGAGAGTATCACAGAAAGCCCAGCTGGACCTGGGACAGTCCAGCTCTGTGGGGGGAAGGGCATCCACCACTACCAAGGCAGTCCACCATTATGAGGCAGTCCACCATTACCAAAGCAGTCTGCCATTACCAAGGAAGTCTGCCATTACCGAGGCAATTGCCATTACTGAGGGAGTCTGCCATTACAGAGAAAGTCCGCCATTACTGAGGCACACCGCCATTACCAAGGCAGTTCTAACTATAGCTTTATAAATAAAACCACGAGGAAGTTCTCACAGCAGCTGGGCAGAGCCCACAGCAGCTCAGCAATGCCTCTGCTGATAGACTGTGATTAGGCTACCTCCTCGCTAGGCAGGGCATCTCTGAAAAAATGTAGCAGCACATTAGGAACTTATAAATAAAGCTCCACCCTCCCAGGACAGAGCACCTGGGGAAAAAAAGGTGGTTATGAGCTCCACTGCAGCAGACTTAAATGTACATGCCCAGCAGCTCTGAACAGAACAGCAGAGCTCACAGCTCAGCACTTGAGCTCCTATAAGGGACAGCCTGTCTCCTCAGGCAGCTCCCTGACCCCCATATATCCAAAGAGACAACTCAGAGAGCTCAGGCTGACATCTGGTGGATATCCTTCTGGGACAAAGATAACAGAAGAAACTGGCAGCAACCCTTACTGTTCAGCAGCCACTGCAGGTGATCCCCAGACAAGCAGAATCTGGAATGGACCTCCAGCAGTCCTAAAGCAGAGGAGCCTGACTGTTAGAAGGAAAAGTAAAAAACAGAAAGAAATAAATTCATCATCAACAAAAAGGATGTCCACTCAAAGAAACCATCTGAAAGTCAGCAACTACAAAGACCACAGTTAGATAAATCCACAAAGATAAGAAGAAACCAGTGCAAAAATGATGAAAACACCAAAAACCAGAAGGCCTCTCCTCCTCGAAGGGGTCCATAACTCCTCATCAGCAAGGGAACAATGCTGGATGGAGAATGAGTCTGATGAATTGACATAAACAGGCTTCATAAAGTGGGTAATAACAAAGTTGTCTGAGCTAAAAAAGCATGTTCTAATCCAAAGCAAAGAAACTAAGAACCTTGAAAAAAGGTTTGATGAAATGCTAACGAGAATAAACAGCTTACAGAATAATATAAATGACTTAATGGAGCTGAAAAACACAACACGAGAACTTCACAAAGCATACACAAGTTTCAATAGCTGAATCGACCAAGCAGAAGAAAGAATATCAGAGATAAAAGATCAACTCAATGAAATAAAATGAGAAGACAAGATTAGGAAAAAAGAGTGAAAAGAAATTAACAAAGCCTCCAAAAAATATGGGATTATGTTAAAAGACCTAATCTAAGTTTGATAGATGTACTTCAATGTCACGGAGAGAATGAATCCAAGCTGGAAAACACTCTTCAGGATATTATCCAGGAGAACTTCCCCAACCTAGCAAGACAGATGACCATTCAAGTCCAGGAAATACAGAGAACACCACAAAGATATTCCTCAAGAAGAGGAACCCCAAGGCACATAATCATCATATTCACTGGGGTTGAAATGAAGGAAAACATGGTAAGGGCAGCCAGAGAGAAAGGTTGAGTTACCCACAAAGGGAAACCCATCAGACTCACAGAGGATCTCTTGGCAGAAACCCTACAATGAGAAGAGAGTGGGAGCCAATATTCAACATCTTTAAAGAAAAGAACTTTCAACCTAGAATTTTATATCCAGCCAAACTAAGCTTTATAAGTGAAGGAGAAATAAAATCCTTCATGAACAAGCAATTGCTCAGAGATTTCATCACCACCAGGTCTGCCTTACAAGAGCTCCTGAAAGAAGCACTAAACATAGAAAGGAACAACCAGTACCAGCCACTCCAAAAATGTACCAAATGGTAAAGAGCAACAACACAATGAAGAAACTGCATCACCTAATGGTCAAAACATCCAGCTAGCATCAATATGGCAGGATCAAATTCACACATAACAATATTAACCTCAAATGTAAATGGACTAAATGCCCCAATCAAAAAACACAGACTGGCAAATTGGATAAAAAGTCAAGACCCATCAGTGTGCTGTATTCAGGAAATCCATCTCACGTGCAAGGATGCACATAGGCTCAAAATAAAGTGATGGAGGAAGGTTTACCAAGCAAATGGAGAGCACAAAAAAAGCAGGAGTTGTAATCCTAGTCTCTGATAAAATAGACTTTAAACCAACAAAGATCAAAAGAGACAAAGAAGGGCATTACATAATGGTAAAAGGATCAATGCAACAAGAATTGCTAATGATCCTAAATATATACACACCCAACACAGGAGCACCCAGATATATAAAGCAAGTTCTTAACGACCTACAAAGAGACTTAAATGCCCACACAATTAAAGTGGGAGACTTTAACACTCCACTGTCAATATGAGACATATCAACGAGACAGAAAATTAAAAAGGATATTCAGGACTTGAACTCAGATCTGGACCAAGCAAACCTAATAGACATTTACAGAACTCTCCACCCCAAATCCATAGAATATACATTCTTCTCAGCACCACATCACACCTACTCTAAAACTGACCACATAATTGGAAATAAAACACTCCTCAGCAAATGCAAAAGAACAGAAATCATAAAAAAACAATCTCTCAGACCACAGTGCAATCAAATTAGATCTCAGGATTAAGAAACTAACTTAACTCAGAACCACACAACTTCATGGAAAATGAACAACTGGCCCTTGAATGTTGACTGGGTGAACAGTGAAATGAAGGCAGAAATAAGGATGTTCTTCGAAACCAACGAGAACAAAGACTCAATGTACCAGAATCTCTTGGGTATATTTAAAGCAATGTCTAGAGAAAAATTTATAGCAATAAATGCCCATGTGAGAAGCAAGGAAAGATCTGAAATCGACATCCTATCATCATAATGGAAAGAGCTAAAGAAGCAAGATTAAGAAAACTCAAAAGCTAGCAGAAAACAAGAAATAACTAAGATCAGAGCAGAACTGAAGGAGATAGAGACACAAAAAAGCCCTTCAAAAAATTAATAAATCCAGGATCTGTTTTTTTTGAAAAGCTACTGTCCAGATTGATAAAAAAGAAAAGAGAGAAGGATCAAATAGATGCAATAAAAAATGATAAAGGGGATATCACCACCAATTCCACAGAAATACAAACCACTATCAGAGATTACTACAAACAACTCTATGCACATAAACCAGTAAACTTGGAAGAAATAGATAAATTCCTAGACATTTACACCCTCCCAAGCCTAACCCAGGAAGCAGTCAAAACCCTGGATAGACCAATAACAAGGGCTGAAGTTGAGGCAGCAATTAATAGCCGACCAACCAAAAAAAAAGCCTAGGTCCAGATGAGTTCACAGCCAAATTCTACCAGACATACAAGGAGGAGCTGGTACCACTCCTTCTGAAACTATTCCAAACAATCCAAAAAGGAATCCTTCCCAAATCATTTTATGGGATGAACATCATCCTGATACCAAAACCCAGCAGAGACTCAACAGGAAAACAAAACTTCAGGCCAATATCCATGATGAACACAGATGCAAAAATCTTCAATAAAATACTGGCAAACTGATTGCAACAGCACATCAAAAAGCTTATCCATCATGATCAAGTAGACTTCATCCCAGAGATGTAAGGCTGATTCAACATACACAATCTATAAATGTAATCCACCACATAAACAGAACAAAAGACAAAAACCACATGATTATCTCAATAGATGAAAAGAAGGCCTTCAATAAAATTCAACAGCCATCTGTGTTAAAAACTCTAAGTAAACTGGGTATTGATAGAACGTATCTCAAAATAATAAAAGCTATTTATGACAAACCAACAGCCAATATCATACTGAATGGGCAAAAACTGGAAGCATTCTGTTTGAAACCTGGCACTAGACAAGGATGACCTCTCTCACTACTCCTATTCAATATAGTATTGGAAGTTCTAGCCAAAGCAATCAGGCAAGAAAAAGAAATAAAGGGTATTCAATTAGGAAAGGAGGAAGTCAAATTGTCTCTATTTGCAGATGACATAATTGTATATTTAGAAGACCCCATCGTCTCAGCCCAAAATCTCCTGAAACTGATAAGCTACTTCAGCAAAGTCTCAGGATACAAAATCAATGTGCAGAAATCACAAGCATTCCTATACACCAATAACAGACTTAAAGAGAGCCAAATCAAGAATGAACTGCCATTCACAATTGCTACAAAGAAAATAAAATACCTAGGAATACAATTAACAAAGGATGTAAAGGACCTCTTCAAAGAGAACTACAAACCACTGCTCAAGGAAATAAGAGAGGACACAAACAGATGGAGAAACATTCCATGCTCATGGTTAGGAAGAATCAATATTGTGAAAATGTCCATACTGCCCAAAGTAATTTACAGATTCAATGCTATCCCCATCAAGCTACCTATGACCCTCTTCACAGAACAGGAAAAAAACCACCTAAAACTTCATATGGAACCAAAAGAGAGCTCACATAGCCAAGTCAATTCTAAGCAAAAAGGACAAAGCTGGAGGAATCATGCTACCTGACTTCAAACTATACTACAAGGCTACAGTAATCCAAACAGCATGGTACTGGTACCAAAACAGAGATGTAGACCAATGGAACAAAACAGAGGCCTCAGAGGCAATGCCACACATCTACAACCATCTGATCTTTGACAAACCTGACAAAAACAAGCAGTGGGGAAAGGATTCCCTGTTTCATAAATGGTGTTGGGAATACTGGCTAGCCATGTGCAGAAAGCAGAAACTGGACCCCTTCCTGATACCTTACACTAAAATTAACTCCAAATGGATTAAAGACTTAAACATAAGACCTAACACCATAAAAACCCTTGAAGAAAACTTATGCAAAACCATTCAGGGCATAGGCGTAAGCAAGGACTTCATGACTAAAACACCAAAAGCAGTGGCAACAAAAGCCAAAATAGACAAATGTGATCTAATTAAACTCCAGAGCTTCTGCACATTAAAAGAAACAATCATTAGAGTGAACTGGCAACCAACAGAATGCGAAAAAATTTTTGCAATCTACTCATCTGACAAAGGGTTAATATCCAGAATCTACAAAGAACTAAAACAGATTTACAAGAAAAAAACAAACCCATTCAAAAGTGGGTGAAGGATATGAACAGACACTTTTCAAAAGAAGACATATATGAGGCCAACAAACATATGAAAAAATGCTCATCATCACTGGTCATTAGAGAAATGCAAATCAAAACCACATTGAGATACCATCTCATGCCAGTTAGAATGGTGATCATTAAAAAATCTGGACACAGCAGATGCTGGAGAGGATGTGGAGAAATAGGAACAGTTTTACACTGTTGGTGGGAGTGTAAATTAGTTCAACCATTGTGGAAGACAGTGTGGCGATTCCTCAAGGACCTAGAAATAGAAATTCCATTTGACCCACCAATCCCATTACTGGGTATATATCCAAAGGATTATAAATTGTTCTACTATAAAGACACATACATACATATGTTTATTACAGCACTGTTTACAATAGCAAAAACCTGGAACCAACCCAATTGCCCATCAGTGACAGACTGGACAGGGAAAATGTGGCACATAAACACCATGGAATACTGTGCAGCCATAAAAAATGATGAGTTCATTTCCTTTGTAGGGACATGGATAAACCTGACAACCATCATTCTCAGCAAACTGACCCAAGAACAGAAAGTCAAACACCGCATGTTCTCACTCATAGGTGGGTGTTGAACAGTGAGGACACATGGACACAGGGAGGGGAGAATCACACACTGGGGTCTGTTAGGGAGGACTAGGGGAGGGACAGCGGGGGTTAGGGAGTTGGGGAGGGATAACACGGGGAGAAGTGCCAGATACAGGGGATCAGGGGATGTGGATGGAGGCAGCAAACCACATTGCCATGTACGTACCTTTGCAACAATTCTGCATGTTCTTCACATTTATTCCAGAACCTAAAGTGCAATAAAATATATATACGTATATATATATGTTTAAATGTCTTCTAGGCCAATTAGTGCCTTAACTCTAACCCTTACCCTTTGTAGGTACTTAATCTATAGTGCAAATGTACTGGAAGAGGTAACACATTGCATTACTTATTCATAGTAATTTTTGTGTATTTTCTATATATTAGAGAATGAATTCATTTATTAAATCAGGTCCTTCAGAGGAATTGGGTAGTGAACACAGAGAAATAGGGCCAAGAGGAGAGCTTAAATATTCATCTTTCTTCTGTGCATCGAGATATTACTGTGGTTAAGGAGCAGACTCTTAGACAGTAAGTGGTGCTAAGGTTAAAGCCTGTTGTTCTGCTTTGCTGGCTGGATGGCACTGGGGAAATCACAGATTCTCCCTAAGTCTCAATTCCTTTATCTGTAAAATAGGGATAATAATGGTACATATCTGATAGAATTATTGTAAGAATCAAAGGAGATGGCATATATAAAATATTTAGTTGATTCTTAGTACACAACAAGCATTCGGCAAGTGCTGCAGCATAACAACAGGAGAGGAGGAATAAAAGGTGATGATGGTGGTGATGACAACAATGACTTTGGATTCTGACGATGTGAGTGGCAATCATGGCTCTATTGCTTACCAACCATGAGACAGTCACTTTAATTTAGTCTCCAACTTCACGTCTGTCCAGACCTCTTAAGGCTTTTGTGAGAACTGAATAACAGGTGCCTGGCACATAGTAAGTACTCCAGATATGTAGGTCTAACCTAAAGAGCTGCAGAGACACACATTCTTCTCTGGAAAGGACTGGCCTTTTCCTGCGTCTTAATGGCTCCCTAGGCCTTTTGCTGGATAGCAAGACTTTCATCAAAGGGCAGTGCCTTAGATAAAAGTCTGGGTCAAAAAGAAGTGGCCGGTTAGGCAAGCTTTATCCATAAGCTAAGAAAAATTGTAGGGTGGTGAGAGGACATTACCCCATCTCACCATGGAATCAGAAACTCTGAACAAGGTTAAAATAAGAACCCTGGCCCACACCTGTAATCCCAGCACTGTGGGAGGTCAAGGCAGGGGGATCACTTGAACTCAAGAGTTTGAGAACAGCCTAGGCAACATAGTAAGACCCCCATCTCTACAAAATATATCTATATATTTATATATTTATATATATAGATATATATAATTTTATTTTATGAAAGTAGTTGGGTCTGATGGTACACACCTGTAGTCCCAGCTACTCAGGAAGCTGAGGTGGGAAGACTGTTTGAACCTGGGAAGTCAAGGCTGCTGTGAGCTGTGATCACACCACTGCACTCTAGCCTGAGTAACAGAGTGAGACCCTGTCTCAAAAAAATTGATAAATAAATAAGAACCCTGACAGGTCTGTAAGGCTGGACAATTCTCTGTGTCTTGCGATGGCCCAGCAGCTGCCCTGGAGGGAAATACCGCAAATTCTTAAAAGCAAGCAGGCCTCAGTGGTTGTGTTTGCAGCCAGCAGGACCCATGTGCTCCTCTCCACAGCCCCTCTTCCTCCAACTGAAGGAAGGAGCCCAGGGTACACACAGCTAGAAAGAGCAAGGTCACCTCTTCATGAAAAGAGGAAGACAGGGGACCAAAGTCACAAAAGAGGAAGACAGAGGACCAAAGTCACATGCTTGGCAGGAAAGGAGAACACAGAACCAGGAAGGGACATTACAGGAAGGAGGTGGCTGGGAAGCCGCATCAGAGGAACAAGAGTCAAACTTCATTGCTAGGGCCTGCAGGGTATGATTAAACTGGCAGCAGGGTCTCCAAGGCATTGCAGAGGGATCATTAGTGCTCAGACCCCACTGCCATTTATATCGGAAATGAGTTTGGATTTAGAAACCCAGCGCTGATACCAGCAGAGTGGGGCAAAAAGAAAAAAATTAAAAATAAAAGACCCAGCGCTGAGCTGAGTGATGTGGATCAGGAGTGAAGCACACGACTTAATCAGGGGCATGAAAGTAGCTGACAAATTACAGTGTGATCTGTCATCATCTCAGCTTGGCAAGTGTTTGTCCCTGAAAGAATCAATACCTGGAGGGAAAAGGGCCATATTTTTAGAAACTCTTGGATGGGTAATTTATTTCAAGTGAGTAGAGAGTTTATTTATGTTGGCACCACCTCAGATCCAATGGACAGTATATTTACACGAAGCCAGAAAATGCTATCATTTCTTCGAATCAATTTGCCCCTTTAAACAGCTGTACCTTGTAGCTTTCAGTAATAAACTCACACCTCTTGCTAAAAGCTCTACTGAGGAAAACACTGCCAATCCCACCTTTAGCACTGCTGCCTTCTGTTTGGGTGGAATGTTACATGTTTCAACACTTTTCCACAAAGATTCTGTTTTTTAAGGCACAATTAAGATGGGCAAGGCAGGTTATGTTAGCCCCATTTTACAAATGAAGAAACAGAGGCTCCTAAGTTGAAAGTAGTACTTGTCAATGTAGACGAGAGTCAGAAGGCAAGCTCTCCCACCTGTAGTCGTGTTTCACCTCCATTGGACTAAAAGAGCTTGTACAGCAGAAATGCCTTTAAAAAGTAAAGAATCAAGAATGCGTTTAAAATACTTAGGTCTGCAGTTGAACTTGGATTCAAATCCCAGCCCATGAGGTTTAAATAGGTTTGACCATGTGCACAGATTTCCCATCTCTACAGAGAGACAAAGTTCCTGCTTCATAGAATGATTGTAAGCTTAAAAATAAATAATACATATAAAATTTTCCTTGCAGTGTCTGGCAGAAATAAGAGTCCAGTAAATGCTATTTATTTTGTTCTATGAGCTACTATTTTCACAGCATTTTTATAATAATAGCAAAACAAATTAAAACACTGTACATATTCAATAGTGAAATGATTAAAGGAAATATGGTCAATTTTGTTCCTGAACCGAACTGAGGGTTGGGCTGCTATTTCTTGTGGCCCAATAATGAGACGCAGATGAACTGAGGAGGAAGAGAGTTTTTATTTCTGTAACCAATTACAGGGAGAAGGCTTGGAAATTATTGCCAGGCCAACTCAAAATTAAAAACTTTTCCAGAGTTTATCTACCTTCTAAGCTATATGTCTACGTGTAAGTATGCATTAATCAAAAGACATAAGTGATTAACTTCTTTTAATCTATAACTAAAGTCTGAGTCCTAAAGACCTACTTCTGGAGCCTCAGTAAATTTACTTAATCTAAATGGGTCTAGGTGCTGTAGCAATTACCTTATCTTGTCTCCTGCTAAATCATACATGTTTAGGGAGTCTTTTAAACCCCAATAAACTTGTTTGTGGAGGCCTGGGGAGTTTCTTCAGATCCGCAGTGAAACTTGTTTAATCCTGAAAATTCCTGTTAAGAATTCCTTTGTTATCTTCTCATGCTCCAAGGCCCAGGAGAAGCCTAGGCAACCTTGCTGGGATCTTTGGTACATACCAGCCTTTGTATAAGGACCCTGGCTCAATCGGCTTTTAATGTTTAACCTGGCTATTCCGTGCTGGGACAGTTGTAATGGAGGCCTGCATGAGTGAGATCTGGCCTGCCGCATATTATGCAATAGGTTTCTGTGCAGATTTAATAAAGGTATAGAAAAATTTAATAACGTGAAAATGTTCAAGGTCTATGAACACTAAATTTCATTGTTAAAATGTATAAATGCACGTGTATATACCTGTACAAATATATGTGGGTGTGGAGATATACATATATTTTTTTCTTTTTTTTTTAAACAGAATCTTGCTGTGCCACCCAGGCTGGAGTGCAGTGGCATGATCTTGGCTCACTGCAGCTTCCACCTCCGGAGTTCAAGCAGTTCTCATGCCTCAGCCTCCCGAGTAGCTGAGATTACAGACACGCGCTACCATGCCTGGCTAATTTTTGTATTTTTAGTAGAAACAGGGTTTCATCATGTTGGCCAGACTGGTCTCGAACTTCTGACCTTAGGTGATCCACCCGCCTCAGCCTCCCAAAGTGCTGGGATTACAGGTGTGAGCCACTATGCCTGGGTAATGAATATATACTTGTAAAACCCTGGACATATTACATGCACAAGTATTTTAGCTGTGGATCTATGTGGTGAGATTTATAATGCCTTCTTTTTAATCATCTATTTCTGTGGTGTCCACTAGCCACATGTAGCTATTTAAGTTTAAATTAATTAAAATCAAATTAAATTTTTTAAGAAAACAATTCCTTAGTCAAACTACCAAACATCAAGTGCTCAATAGCCACATGTGATTAGTGGCTTCCATACTGTAGCACAATGCAGACTCAAAACAGCCCATCATTGCAGTAAGTTCTATTAGATCTGGGCTACAGCCCCAGACCCAGGCAGGTCAGAGAAATGCAATCAAGGTAGTAACCTCCCTCTGCCCTGCATCAAACTTTTCATTGGCATTTGCTTTCCTTTCCTTAATGAGGACTTAATTCTTTTTTTCTGACATATTGCAACTATCAAAGTGTGACAGCAGGGATTACCTTATTTGCAATGGTTCTAACAGTGATTAGCTCTCCCAATGATCCTATTAAGACTAGATCCCTCTGAATTAATAACCTCACAGAGTCTTCTCTCTCACAGGAGGTACAGTTTGAACCAGAGCTTTTCCACAATACCATCGTGTGTGAGAAACCCAATAACCACCTCAACAAATTTAAGGGTTATATGTAAGTATCTCATGTTCCGTGCTGCTAGTAAATATCTCCACTGCAGCTAGAAAATATATTGTCTAGAAATGACCAAACAGATAAGCATCTTCATGCTGAGTAATTTTATTTTTTGTGTATGTGATAAAGAAGGACTAGAGAAATTTAAATTGGGAAACTTTCTATTTTTGTTGTTGTCTTTGAATGATAATTATCTTGTGGGGTTAAATTCACCAGTGTTTTATTAAGAAAACAAAACAACAACAACAACAAAACCTTTGTAAAATAGCATCAAAATCAAGGTTGTGCTCCGATTCAGGAAGGTGACTATGATTTAATTAAGATCATTTTTTTAAAGTGCCTGTATTGTATTGTAGGTAAGAACAGTAACTTTGGAATTTAACAGATCTGGGTTTGAATAGAGGTTCTGCAAATTACAAGCTATGTGACCTTAGATAAATTAATTCACCTCTCTGAGCCTGTTTCCACATCCAAAAAATAAAATTCTAACATCGATATCAAAGGGTTTTTCTTTTCTAAGATTAAGTGACTTAGCATACACAAAGCCCTTACCACAGCAACTGGTAGAAAGGAAATATTCAGTTAACAGTGGCTTCTGCTATTAGGATAATTGTTATTCTTATTCCTCAACTTTGGTTCAGCCTAAGAATTTTACTGTGATTCTGCTCCCATATCAGATCACTAGTCTCACAAAATAAAGAGCCGTAGTAACAGATGTGAGTAAATGCCCTTATACAATGCTTTTCTACAGCAGTGTCCAATCTTTTGGCTTCTCTGGGCCACATTGGAAGAATTGTCTTGGGCCACACATAAAAAAACACTTAACCCTAACAAAAGCCAATGAGAAAAAAAAAACTCATAATATTTTAAGAAAGTTTATGAATTTGTATAGGGCCACGTTCAAAGCCACCCTGGGCTGCATGTGGGCCATGGGTCGGACAAGCTTGCTTTAATAGCTTTTAGAGGACTTCCAGAGAACATTATCTCACGTAATCTTCACAACAACCCCAGAGAGTGAATATCATGACTTGGATTATGGTGATCTGAGACTTTATACATGTAAAGAATCTCCCAAAGTCACACAGCAGGTACAAGACAAAGCCAGGACTCACATGGGGGTCTTTTGACTCCAACCGCTGTGTGCTTTCCATAGCCATACATTGCGGAGCTCAGCCATGTTACACCAACTTCTCCACCAGTAAGGCCTGGAATGAGGCTTAGCAGCTCCCTGAAATGCAGCTGTCTTTTCTTTCCTCTGCCCACATGTCCTCAGGTCATGTGGGATATCATGAGGAGAAATAGAAAGGGGAAATAGTAAGAACAATACCAGAAAAACCGTAACTTTTATAGGCAAATTACTTTTAAAATACAGAGTGAGCAGAAGGAGACAGGCAGAGAAGGGCCTGAGGTCCTTGGGAAAAGGACTTCGCTGCAGAGGAGAGGTAAAGCCTGTCACCTGCTCTGAAGAGAAGGGCGTCCCTTGTGCCTTAGGTTTTTGAACTTGATTGATCCCAAATCACTCATGCCTTGAGTCACTCTCCATATCCTCTTAGAGAACAGCTTCATTGCTAGATTTCTGTTTAGGACCTTTCTCCCCTGAGCAGCTCAGGCCAACAGCCAGGCTTTCTCAGCTTTCAACCTGGGCTCCAGCCTGCCCCTTGCAGACAGATTTCCGGACAGAACTCTCCCAGCTTCATTCAACCCCAGCACCTCCTCTTCCTGGTTGCTGCTCTGGGAGACCTGTCCTTCCTCCATCTGCATGGACCTCGTGGATGAGTCCTAAAAGTCCAGGTGGGCAATTAAATAGCTAACCCATGGAATGAAGGAGAATTCCTTGCTGTGCTCCCACATCCTTGCTGCACTAAACAAGGAGAACACCCTCAGGTCTGGCACCCACAGATGGTCTGCACCTTCTTCCTGAGCAAACCCACTGGTCTGATGCCTCTGGGTTTCCCAGAAGCTTCTGTGAGTCTCATTAATTTAGAAGCTCCTTGAGGCCACATAGGCTGGCTAGGAGATGAATAGCTTTTAATGATCTGTTTGAAGGTTAGGGGTGTCAGATTTGAAAATGTGACTTTTGAACAAAAGAATCTCTACAGAGCAGTGGATCTCCACAGGGGCAATCACCACCACCACCACGACCATCACCACTCCAACCAGGGGACATTTGACAACGTCTGACATCATTTTTCTTGCCACAGCTGGGAAAAAGTGCTGTTGCCATCGAGTGGGTAGAGGCTAGGGATGCTACGATGCACAGCAGCAACATCCCCAACTCCAGCAGAGAATTGTGTAGTCCAAAATTTTAATAGCACCAAGGTTGAGAAATGCTAGTCTAGAAAAAAGATAATAGAGCATCCTTGTAAACCAAGAGCGCTAAATAGACAGCAGCTATAAGGTAGCAAATCCTTTTCTACCATTTCTTGAAAAAGGAACATTACGACTGAGAGAAGTAGGAGCCTCTCTCATATGCTATCACTTCAGAACATTCTAAAATCATTCTTGAAACCACAAGTTACTGACAGTGAGGCAAGCAAGATTCATTAGCCCAATATTAAATCCACAGCCAGCCTCCTCCCTAATATACGGAGGGAACAATGGCAGGTCCTGAACCTCAGTCATTCTTAGACTACCTTTATGATTTTTATCATATTCAGTAAAATCTACTTTATCTACCAGATTTTTAATTACCTTTTTCTAAAATTTATTTGAAAAGGAAAATTTATCTCACTGGGCCCTATGGGAAACCAGGATCACTTGCTATATTTAAAAAGGTAAAAATTAATACAATGAAATCAAAACAGTTCTATTCTAATTACAAATTATTATTTGCTATAGCATTCTTTGCATTAAAAGGTAGGATAGACAAACATTAGAATAGGGTCAAGAATATACCAGCATGAAATGAAACATCTTCCTTGACATATTCGGCAGAATTGAAAATAGAAATGACTCTCTGATTTAATGTGAGTGAGTAGGGTAGTGCTTTAGGTATCCTAATGTAGTGAAAATCTCAATAGGGTGGGTGACTGTGACCTAGATTCCCCGGTCTTAGGTTGTCCCTTGTACTAAGTGGATAGCCTTGGAAAAATCTCAGCCACTCTGAGCTTCCATTCTTTTCTTAAGTAAAAATAATCACCCTGCTAACTTCCCAGACCTGCAAAGAGCCAAACAAAATTATGTAAGTAAATGTAGTTTGTAAACACAGTGAGGAATCATTAGCATTAAAAGGAATATTGAGTGACAATATAGCACTCTGAGACCAGACTAGTTTTGAATCCCCATTCTGCCATTTCCTGGCTTTATGAACTTGCCTCAGTTTTCCTGTCTGTAAAGTGAGTATGATAATATGCCCTGTCTTACAAGGTTGTCATGAGGCTTGAGTGGAAAAGGTTTATAACTGGACTTAGTGATAAGAAGTCTTGAAGAATTATAAGTTTAAAAAAAAACCTCTAAGAGTTCAGATGATTATTTTTCTGTTTGCTCCAATGTTTTTGGAAATTATATTTAAGCTTACTGAAAATCTCAAAGGCACGGCATCAGGATAGAGTAAAATCCAGGCCCCAGGTAATAACTAGAGTGGAGGATTGGATTCATAAGTTTCTAGTATGAGATGGAAAACTGCAATGCTCCCTGAGGCTAGAAGAAGGAAGAAACTATCTCTACATTTAGGATTTGGCTCCCAATAAATTGAGCAAAGGGCCACTCCTGTGAGGTCTGTTTATTTTATAAGCTATTGAGCAAGTAAAAGCTGTTACAGGAGAGAGGCTGAGTGAGTGATGTGGCTCGGAACAAGAGACACCCGCGACCTGCCCTTCCTTACTTTACCATTCTTACCTGTCCCGAAGTATGAAAAGCAAGACTACCTGGAGGCTCCTATGGACTTGGAGGTTCAGCCTGTGCAACTCTGGTCCCCAGAAGCTGAGTGACAGTGAGCATGTGAACACTGCCAGTCCTCCTGAGGCCAGAAGCCAGGTTCCCTGCACTTGGCCCCAGAACAATTTTGTTTGTTTGTTTTTTAAAGTTTATTAAAAAAGTAAAGGAATAGAAGAATGTTACTCCATAGCAGAGCAGCCCCAAGGGCTGCTGGTTGCCCATTTTTATGGGTATTTCTTGATTATATGCTGAACAAGGAATGGGTTATTCGTTAGTTTCCTGGTAAAGGCATGGGCAATTCCCAGAGCTGAGGGTTTCTTTTCTTTTTAAACCATATAGGGTAACTTCCTGACGTTGTCTTGGCATCTGTAAACTGTCATAGCTTTGGTGGGAGTGTAGCAGTGAGGACAAGCAGAGGTCACTCTTATCACCATCTTGGTTTTGGTAGGTTTTGGCCGGCTTCTTTACTGCAACCTGTCTAAAAACATTTTGAATGTGAGAATGGAAGCCAAGGCTTTTTCAGCAGAGTTCTGCATTTTATGTTGGTAAATGGCAATTTTTTCAGGGTGGACAATCCCTTCTAATGGTGTAGCTCCCACCCAGGCCTCCTGGGAGCGGTGAAGAGCTCGGCCCTGGAACATGAAGGAGATTAGATTCTGAGCTACCATCACTCTTCTGAAAAACAGAAGAGCGATCATGTTCACTCACCACTTCTAGTTCTGTGACACTACCCAGTGACAGAATGGAGAGGCCACCCAACCACCTCCTGTCTTTTATTCATCATCTCCAGGGAGCATCCTGACAAGACCAGGACTGGATTTGGCTGTGAGAGTCTTCTGCTTCGAGGCTGCACCATCAGAAACACTGAAGTGGCTGTTGGCATTGTCATCTATGCAGGTCATTGTCTCTGGATAGTTTCTTTTGCCTGAATTTTCCTTTATCCTTCCTCCTCCATCCCTTCCTCCAAATCCGTCGTCAGTCAGTGGGAACTGACAACCGTTCACAGTAACTTCCCATTTACTCGTGTAACTTCCCATTTCTCAGCTAAGCAAATGGACTCTGGGAATCACAGCAGTTCACTCAGTCTACAGGAGACATAATGAGATTCCGAGTTATTATCACTCATCTGCACAAGACAGGGAAAGGGATTCACATTCAATCACCTCAATGGTTTTGTGCTGCTAACTAAAGCCAGAAAGAAGTGTATCTTCTTGAGCCTGTGGAATAATCTCACCAAACTTAATGACTTCCCCTTTGGAGCCTCAATTTCCTCATTTGTGGAGAGAATATTTGTATCTGCCTCATAGAGTGTTTCTAAGGATCAAATTACTCAACACATGAAAAGCATCCAGCGCTGCCTATAGCAAAGTGAGGGCTCAGTGGGTTTTAGTTGTTTTGCAGTTACATTCTTACTATTGCCTTTATTTATTTTTATGGCTCCAGATATGGAGGCCTATCTCTCCTTCCTACTTTGATTCTGCTTTCCAATGAAAAAAGATAATGTAGCTCTTCTCACAATGAAATCTAAAGTCTTGGAGGGCAGTCTTGGAACTGCTATATTTCTAGTACTTAACGCCAGTGCTCATAGGTATTCAGTGCACCTGTTGTTACATGAACCTAAAGACTTCTGCCACAGAAGAGGAAACATAGTCTCTCTGGAGTGTCTACCTTTGCTGGAAAACTCCAGAATGTGTTTTCTTCTGAGTCTTCCATTCACTGGGACACTTTGGAATAGTTTGTTTATTTGCTTTTTTATTTTTTATTTTTTTTTGTTTCCATAGAACCCCACTTCTGATGGACAGAGAAGAGCACTTAAATATCCATCTACCATAAGATTTACTCCTCGAGATTGTCAAGGAAAAACAGGTCTTTTTAAAAACAATGTCACAATTTAGCTAGGCTTCCCTGATTTAGGAGAGAGAGATTATATTTGTCAGTTTAAATGACTTATTTCAAAGGTCTTTAGCAATGGAGTTCAACACCATCTGGTAAACCTATTAAAAATGAACACTCCAGCAATCTCCACTCTACTAAATAAGAAAATCGTAATAATAGCCACATAGGTTTAGAGCTTCGCTTCTCTACCTGAATAGAAATAAAGAAGAAACATTAGGTGATGGGGGTGGTATATAAGGTGGCAGATGTGGAGTGTCAACGGTGGCTCCGGCTAGTCAGGCTGCCTTGGGGTAAAATCAGTTCATATTCTTCATATTCCTGAGCAAGACAGTTCAACTTTCAATGCAAGAGGGACTGATAGTTCCTATTTTGTAGCTTTATAAGTTTCAAATGAGGTTATCTGTGTAAAGGGCCTAATACAACAGTTGGAATACATCAGGCCCTCCAAAATATGGGAAAAGATACCACTTGTTTTTAGCATTATTATCTAGAGCTGAGGTTCTCATCTTTGACACCATTGACATTTTGTCCACATTATCCTTTGTGACAGGCTGTCCTGTAGGGCATTTAGCAGCGTCTCTTTCCTCTACCCAGAAGATACATTAGCACCCCTCACCAAGTCAGATAACCCCGATTTCTCAAGATGTTGCCAAATGTCCTCTGGGGAGTTAAATCACTCCTGGTTGAGAGCAGTGGTCCAGAATTCTCATTTCTTCCTTGACATTATCAGTAAACAAAACAGGGCCTCAGAGTCAAAGGCCCAAAAAGGCCAAGGTGAGATTTACAGAAGAAATAGGTCCAATGTAGAAGTATATGCTCCTCACAGCAAACATTGAGTCCCAACTGTGTACCAGAAACTAATTTAGTACTTTGTGTATATTGATTTATTTTTCCACTTCATACACCACAATCATTTCCCATTTTTCAGATGAGTAATTGAAGTACAAAGAGATTCACTCAACCAAGTTCACATGTCTCCTGAGTTGAACTCTCTGCAACCCAAGGTCAGGTATCCACAGAGCTGACCTCTTTCTGACTCTAGAGCCCACACTCTTATCCACTGTCCCATACTGCCTCCCCTTGAACCCAACTCTTGCCAAAAGAGTGGAGGGGTCTCAGAAGGCAAGGATCAGGTGGGTGAAGGGGATAGTCCCAGGATCCCTGAATGGAGTGAGCCTGAGAGGCAGGCAGAGAGGCTACAGGCCCAGGAGTGCTGCTGGAACACCCCTCCACCCCCCGACACACACACACACACACACACACACACACACACACACACACACAACTGCAGCAACTTGAGTCTAATTTTAGAAGCCTAGAGTTTGTTCACTCCTCCTGTTTTGTGGCTACTTTAAATCCACAAGGCAACTAGCTAAACAGCATTAAAGCCATTTGCTTTTGGAGCTGATATATTGATTTTTTTAAATTTTGGACAGAAAATACATGATTGGTGTTTTTTTAATTTGACTGCTGAGGAGTATGGCACTGTAGCTAACTTTCAGCAGCCCCAAAGGAGAGGCTCTGTCTAAAGACAAAGTCTCTGTTTGACTCTCAGCTCTTAGGTGTGTGACCTTGGGTCCCAGGGGTTGGTGAAAGGAGAAATACACTGGCAATCTGAATCTTAGGTTTGCAATGTGCCTCTAATGTTGACTTATTCTTTCACTTTGGGCAGATCCTTTTTACTCTCTATCCCTCAGTTTCCCCTGTTGGGAAAGAAGGTGACTGGAAGAGATTGGTAGTTTCAACCTTTGTCATCCTTTCTTTGACCAAAATTGTATGCAAAATTACAACATAGGAGTGGAGCTGCCCAGGGTTAGTGCTGAGGTGGGGGCCTTTGGTCCCTACTACTCTTGCTCAGGCAACACTAACAACTTAGACATGACCAAAGATTCAAGCAGGGAAACTACCAGTCCCAGGCACTGTCCTACCACAGGGGTTTTACACATACAGTTCCCCAGCCTAAAACACTCTGCAGCAAACTCCACTCTCCCTCCAGGCCTTTCTTCAATGTCATCTCCTTGGAGAAGCTTTCCCTGGGCAGGCTTTCTAACACCATCTCTTATCCACCTTGGCCTTTGGTTTACTGTGTATTAATTATTTCACTGGACTTATTAATAATGATAATTATCCTTTCTGTCTTCTTGCATATCTTCACTAGAATGGGAATCTTATGTCTTGCTGTTGTATCCCACTGCTAGCCCATAACAGGCAGAACAGAACCTTTGTGTAAATTAGAAAAAGGCAGCCCTTCCTTAAGACAGCTTACTATCATTTGCCAGAACTCTGTTCATAATAAAGTTACGGATCTTTGGCAACTGCAGAATGAGGACTACCCTCTAGAGTTGTGCAGGGCACAGCCTGTGCATGGAGCTCTGTCAATGCCCACCACAGTGTCTGGCATGCATGTAAGGGATGCTTGCTGAGTACCTGCTGGTAAATTGTGTGAGGCCTCTACAGCTGTTCTCAGCAACCTCCTGAGGCAGGGAAAGTTCCGGGTAAAGAGTGGATCCTCTCTTTTATCTTAAGCTGCTGTGAGAAGAGCTGAGGGAATGGTCTAAGACACAGGCAAACGGGAACTAACGGACTGATTTCCTCATTTTCTCTCAAAGGCCATGAGACAAAAGCCATGCTGAACAACAGCGGCCCCCGGTACAAACGCAGCAAGATTGAGCGGCGCATAAACACAGACATCTTCTTCTGCATTGGGATCCTCATCCTCATGTGCCTTATTGGAGCTGTAGGTATGGAATGTTCTGAAAAGAACAAGAACACAGTAACCGATTTATTTGGGCAAGTTTCCTCAGTTATAAAGTAGTGCTAATAAAATGTAAAGCCTACCCTGCCTACTTCAAAGGGATGCCAATGAAAAGAAAAGGCAAAAGAAAATCTCCTAAAAGTAGTATGTGTTCTTTAACTATTTTTAATATCATCTGATATTTATTTGCTCAAGAAATATTTACTGAACACAGGCATTCTCATAGCATGGGAGGAAAACAAAATGAATTAGTCATAGGACTGGTCCTCAAAGAGCTCATAGTCTAGCAAGAAGGAGAACCAAATCAGTAATGCAATCTGTTCCACTCATACTGGGCTGCACACCGGGACTGTGTTTGTTTCCCATTGCCACTGCAAAACATGAACACACGGTGATTTAGAACAACACAAATTTATTATGTTACATCTCTGGAGATCAGAAGTTCAAATCAATTTCAGTAGGTTAAAGCAGGAGTCCCTAAAACCTGGGCCAAGGAGCAGTACCTCCTGCCAGATCAGTGGTGGCATTAGATTCTCACGGGAGCACAAACCCTGTTATGAACTGCTCATGTGAGAGATCTGGATTGCATGCTCCTTATGAGAATCTAATGCCTGATGATCTGTCACCATCTCCCATCACCCCTGGACGGGACCATCTAGTTGCAAGAAAATAAGCTCAAGGTTACCACCTATTCCACTATGGTGATGTGTATAATTATTTCATTACATATTACAATGTAATAATAGAAATAAAGTGCACTATAAAGGTAATGTACTTGAATCCTGAAACCATCTCCCTCTCCCCACTGACTGTGGAACAATTGTATTCCACAAAACCAGTCACTGGTACCAAAAAGGTTGGGGACCGCTGGGTTAAAGTCAAGGTATCAGCAGTGCTGGTTCCTCCTAGAGGCTCTGAGGGAAGGATCTATTCCTCGTCTTTTTCAGTTTCTAGTGGCTGCCTGTAGTCTTTAGTTTGTGGTTCCTTCCTCTGTCTTCAGAGTGCCCCACCCCAATCTCTGCCTACATTTCCCTCTCCTCATCTGCAGCAGTAGCTCTCCCTGCCTTTTACAAGACACTTGTGATTACATCATTGGGCCCACCTTCGTAATTCTTGAAGAGGTAGCTTCTAGAGCTGATTCTCAAGCGGAGTAGACATTTGCCAGAGGAGGAGGATGGCAGAGCCAAGTGTAGGGGCTGGACAGGGCAGGCAGAAAGAGAGAGGCCACTCTTAGTTACAGGAAAATCACAAGCAAAGCACAGAGGCAGAAAGGAAAATCATTTTATGCAGAGGAGCAGTTGGCTCTTGGGTGTGGCAGGAGTAAAACCAAGAATGGAGACCGTAGCAGAGCCAGCCTATGGCCCGAGGTGAGTGAGAAGCACCATGAGAGGTGGAGACTGGAGTGATCTGGAGCCCTTTAAGTTGATCCTTAGAGTGTAGATAAAGAGGGGCCTACACTCCTCCTGCCCCATCTATAGTCTTATTCTAAGAATGGTTCTCAGGATGCTAAAGGAGATCCCAAAAAGAACCAAGGACAATCAAGAGAAAAACTCATGTCCTGAGTCCAGAACCACGCAGACCCCAAACCAATGAGCAGCAGCAGTGTGTGCTGTTTACTTGCCTTAGTCAGAAATGGTACCCGTTGCTGTCGTTAGAAACATGGTATCTGAAGAGCTGAGAGCTTCCTGGGGGCTCAGAGAGACTTTGTGTGGATAGATGGATAGATGGATGAATAGATAGATGTGTGCCACTACAGTAATGATGATGGGATTGAGTCTTGTGGGTGGCCTGGAGTTCTCGGGTGTGTCTAATAGCACTTCACTTGAGGCTGGCTCACAGCTGCAAGGAGAGCACCTGGGAAGGGAAAGCAAGGAAACAAGCCTTTGTCTCATTCCCACCCTCCCCCCAAGCCATGTGGCCACCTCTGTGTCCCCAAGATGCTGCAGGAACTGTTGCTTTTGCTTCAGGACAGGGTTTTTTCAGGGCATAGCAGAGTGAAAAGGACATTTGGAATCATCTCACTGTGTCTCCAGAGAAGGAAAGTTAATGATTAAAAGGTCACAGGGCGAGATAAGGCACAGGCAAACCAGAATCTGCTTGGCAGATTCCTCAAAACAATAAAGAAATGAAGAAAGATCATGGGGAAGGGTCAGAATTCTATTCTATCTGAGATAACAATTCATACACAGGACTGTGTTGGTGCCTAATTAAAGCACAGCCCTATAGACGATGAAATCTCTCAAATTAGCACTATTCCACAGTTCTTGACCACATTTTTACTTTGATTTTGTACAAGTGGTGTCTCTTCTTTCCTCACCCAGTATACCCTGTCCTGGCCTTCCTGACCACCCAAACACCTGCAGGGGCTCCAGGACCCCCCTCAAGTCCCCCTCCTCCATGCAGCCTTCTCAGGCCTTTCCCATGCTCTTGTCTTACTCTCCTAAAGGCCAGTGGCCCTTACTCTGTGTCATGTATTTGGTCCTTAGTCATCTGCTTTATAATATGAACTTCACATAAGTAGCTTTGTGTCTGTAAGTTTCCTTTCTTCTGCAAGGTATGATGGCATTTGGCCCAACCTCCTGAGCAAGGAAGCATCTTTGGGGATTGCAACATCCCCTATGCCTTTTATTCTCTATAATTCTTGGAGCTAAGAGCATTTTAAACATGAGATTATTCTATTTTAACAATAACTCTATAGGGAAAGTATTATTACCATTTAACAGACAAGGACACTGAGGTTTAGTGAGCTCTATAACAGGTGCTGGATGCAATTCACCTTACATAATCCTCAGATAATGGGTGTTGCTATCTCCTTTGCAGATAAGGAAACAGAGTTCAGTCTGTACCTGGTGCTGTTGCCATGGGCTCTCACAGCATTCCAGGCTCTGCTGTTACACCTCACATACCGTATGTGATTTGTCCTATGTGATTATGTCTGGCTCCCTAATTTGGAAGAAAACTCCACAATTACAAGAACTAGTACTAACTTCTTGACTTCTTGAATTAATCAATGTTAGAGAGAAAGATGAATGGGTAAACAGGGAAGGATGGATGGATGGATGGATGGATGGATGGATGGATGGATGGATGGATAAATGGATAAATGGGTAGGTGGGTGGATGGATATATAGATAGATAAATGAGTGAGTATATGGATGGATGGGTGAATCAATAGAAAAATAGATGAACAGAAGGATGGATGGATGGATGGATAGATGGGTGAGTAGATGGATAGGTGGATGGATGCATGGTTAGAAAAATGGAAGAACAGAAGGATGTATGGATAGATGGAAGGATAGATGGATAGATGAGTAGATGGATAGATGGATGGATAAATGGATAGATGAATAGATAGAAAAATGAATGGATGGATAGATGGGTGAGTAGATGGGTGGGTGGATGGATGGATAGATGGTAAGTAGATTGGTGAATGGGTGGATGAATGGATAGATAAATGTATAGAAAAATGGATGAATGGAAGGAGGGGTGGATAGATGGAAGGATGGATGAATGGATGGATGGATAGACATATGAATGAGTAGATGTGTGAATGGATGGATAAATGGGTAGATGAATGGACAGAAAAATGGATGAATGGAAGGATGGATGGATGGGTAGATGGGTGGGTGGATGGAGGGGTTGATGGATGAATGGATAGATGGATGAGTAGATGGGTGAATGGATGGATGAATGGATAGATGAATAAATAGAAAAATGGAAGTAAGGGAGGGAGGGAGGAAGGGAAGATGGATGGGTGTATAGAGAGATGGATAGATGGATGGATAGATAGATAGATGGGTGAGTAGATGGGTGGGTTGATGGAGGGATTGATAGATTAATAGAAAAATGGATGAATGGAAGGATGGATAGGTAGATGGGCATTAGATGGGATAAGACAGAGGACTAGGGGAAAGGTCTCTCAAGGCACCCCACCCATACAAAAAAGTGTGCACCACAGAACAAAAAAGAAAAAGAATTTTTCTCTCTTTCCAGCTCCTTTTTAACAAGACTTAATGAAAACATAAATAATCCTCATGCCAATTTCCTCTTGTGAAATAAACTTAATGCCTATCAAGGGATTGAAATGTATATGAGAAACCACTTTAGAGCTAAATGAACACATACACATATACACACATATATACACATACAGAGCTATGTTGTATGGAAAAAGGAGGGGTCCTCTAAAGCACACTCATTTCTAGGAATGTAATTGACCAATTTTAGGACTTAGTAGAGATTCAGTCTCATTCCTGGTTTCACCTCCTCTCAGGTCACAGCATCTGGAATGGGACCTTTGAAGAGCACCCTCTCTTTGACGTGCCAGAGGCCAACGGCAGCTTCCTTCCCCGTGCCCTTGGGGGCTTCTACATGTTCCTCACAATGATTATCCTGCTTCAGGTAGAAAGCCCTCCCTAACTAGAGCCCCAATAAGATATGTAACCAAAACCCCTACAACTTTGTAAAATGAAGAAAAATCAGTGCTGGCCACAAGAAAGTACAAACTGGAAGGAGAATGAGGATATGGTCATCATTTTATGTGGGTCTTTGAAAATATTCACATTTTGGGTGATTTAAGGACCCTGCACCCTAGATAATAGCTGGAAGGAAATATTTATCAGGCTTTTCTAATTAAGAGTAAGATGACAGCAGTGACCCACATGTGCCTGTCCCTTTATCAGAACAGATAAAACACTAATGGCCTAGAAACAAAAGAAGATAAAGTAACACAGTGAGCTACAGAAAACTCTCATGCCCCTAACATTGAGAGAGACAAACCACGACTTAGTGTTTTAACATTTGATACATTGAGAAAAAAAAAGAACAGAACTGGCCTAATATAGGACAGGGAAAAAAAAAACAGCACCTACAAAACGTGAGGCAGGAATTGATGAAAAGATGAATTTTAAAATCTTCATGGTCTCTAAGAAAATACAATCTATGAAAAGATGAGAGAAGTTGTAGTTTACTTTTGTGGAGCTCCACCTACCATTTCTTGTAGTATTGGAAGATGTTTCATTGCCCTCTTATTGGTGAACATTTTCCATCCATTCATCTATCAGAGTAATCTATTTTAAATGTGAATTAAATCATACCCCTCCTATGTACAGAATCCTCTCATGGTTTCATATCCGCTCAAAGTGAAATCCAAAGTCCTCACTGTGGCTCATGAAGCCCTAAGTGATCTGGACCCTGACTCCCTCCCTGGCCTCCTCTCCTAGCCCTCTCCCCACCACACTCACCTGCAAGGCCTGCTCCCTATTACTCCCGAAACACCATCCCCACTGCCAGGCCTGTGCCTGGCTTTCTCCTCTGCTCAAAACGCTCCTCCCCCAGATAACCTCACAACTCACACCCTGGCTTCCTCACATCTCTGTTCAAAGGTCGTGGTTTACAAACATCCCACCCAGCCATCAATCTACCCCCTTTACTTTTCTTTATTCTTCCTCACATGACTGACCACCACTGATATATGTTTATTTGTTTGTTCACTATCACTGGAAGGTGAGTTCTTCAAAGCCAGGAATTATGTTCTGTTGACTCATTTCCAGGACTTAGAACAGCATCAAATGCGCAGCAAGCACTTGGTAAATGCCAAGCATTGAATCAGTGGGGAGAAATTAACAATAGGTCTGAATACCTATAAAAGTGGGCAGCAGCCCTTGGTGGCACAGAGATCTGACAGGAGTCAAGGGACTCTAAACAGAGATGCTAAATCTCCCTCACTCCCTCCTAGCTCAGTCATGGACAACCAATGGTGAGTGCCTACCGTGTACCAGACATCCCTGGTCAAAGAAGACATATCCGTTTTTTAGATTCCCCTAAGAATTCCAAGGGATGCATGAGGTCATTGACCATTAATTTCACAGTCTGTCCTGTAAGCTGATCTCAGCTTTCCATTAAATGCCTTTGCTCCCTACTAGTGAGGATCCCAAGGGAGGGAGCCTGCCTGGTTTCTGACATGGTAGAAACTCATCTCTTTGCAGGTGCTGATCCCCATCTCTTTGTATGTCTCCATTGAGCTGGTGAAGCTCGGGCAAGTGTTCTTCTTGAACAATGACCTTGACCTGTATGATGAGGAGACTGATTTATCCATTCAGTGTCGAGCCCTCAACATCACGGAGGACTTGGGCCAGATCCAGTACATCTTCTCTGATAAGACGGGGACCCTGACAGAGAACAAGATGGTGTTTCGTCGTTGCACCATCATGGGCAGCGAGTATTCTCACCAAGAAAATGGTACGAGAGCTCCCAAGGGCCCCATCCCTCTTCCTAAAAAGAAATATCCTGCTCCCCTAAGAAATGAGGAGATAAAAGGCATTCTCCTGCCTCTCTTAGGGGCTGTGTGGCATTTCCACAAGTTGCTTCCTTTATCCCTGTGGTCCTCCTTGTCAAAGATCAGGGCTGTTCCAATTACTTGTACATTTTCATTTGTTCACAAAGGTTAGAACTTATCCCATATGTGGTGCCCCTCCAGTTGATCTTTGTCTGGTGCTAGACAAAGCACTTTACAAGACAAGATTATTATCTGTCAGCAATGGATGGGAGACATTTCTCAATCATGTGCCAGTCATACAACCAAGGCTTGGGAATTTTTCAGGCCACCTTTCCTGACATCTCAGAGCAGGTCTGGGTCTAGGCCCATGGTCAGATTTAACACATCCAGAAAATGCCTTCTGTTCTAACAGATCTCTTAGATTGTCACTGAGACAAAGTTTTGATTTAGGAGATAGGGCTATAAGAGGCCTGGACTGTTATCTTTCATGGACTGAATATGACTCATAAAACTGACCTGATTCCTTCAGCCATGATCTCCCCACTTTACCTACCTCCCCTGCCCACACACACACTTTCTAAGAAAGGAGGCTCTTAAGAGAGCAGCATTCATTCTTTTGAGTGGGAGGGTTGGAGAAAGAGAAAGGTGGAGAGGATATTATAAGCAGCCTTATCCCCTTTGCCATGGTGATTGTGGACCATTTACATGGGAGCATCTGATCTCTTTGTAATGATAACTACATTACCAGTACTTAGAGCATGCTAGTCATTTTAACACATTATATCATTAAATCTTCAGAGCTTCCCTATGAGTTAAAAACTTACTAAAAAAAAAATAATAATAAACCCTGAGGAAGTAAAGTGACAGGTTATGTCAAAGCTCAAAGTCACATGACTAGTAGGTAGTCCACTAAGGTTTGAATCTGTGGGACTTAGTTGTACCCTTCTTTCTCCAGTCTTGGCAGTCCGGGTGCCAATTTTCCGGAGTAGTATAGGTCTTTCCCATGCTCTTGCCCCACCCCAAAATCTAGTCTCTTCCCAACATGGTCCAGCAAAGCTACAACTAGTGGAATAACAGGACTCCTTTCTTGCAGCTAAGCGACTGGAGACCCCAAAGGAGCTGGACTCAGATGGTGAAGAGTGGACCCAGTACCAATGCCTGTCCTTCCCAGCCAGATGGGCCCAGGATCCAGCAACTATGAGAGGCCAAAAAGGTGCTCAGCCTTTGAGGAGGAGCCAGAGTGCCCGGGTGCCCATCCAGGGCCACTGCCGGCAAAGATCTGTGGGGAGCCGTGAACCCCCACAGCCTCCTGTGGCCTTCAGCAGCCCCATAGTAAGTCCCGGAATTTCCCCTTTAAACAGAAAGTGTTCCATGGGAAGAGATGGGAGAGGGCTTTGAAATAGGAAAAAGAAAAGGCTGTGCAAGCCCTGAAGAGCCTTCAGAATGGTGATCTTGGTTTTGTATATAGTCCACATGTGTGTTTTGCTGGCATAAACAATTCCTGTTCATTTGAAACATTCAATGTTTAGAAATCAAGAGATTTTATGTAAGCATATCGATTTTTTGGCTTCTCTTTTAAAAATTGAATTATAAAAATTCTCCACACTAAGCCAGCATTTCCTCATGGCAATTGGCTTGAGTTGAGAGGTCCCTAACACTTAGACTGGGCATGCCATCTTCAGCTCATCACAGCCCCCCGCCCACCTTCTCTATTTATCCCACTGCTGAGGTGGGGGGTAACTGTATAATTTTAAAAACATGCCTAATGAGTATGTTTTCTCCCTATCATCCAGAGCATGAGAGGGAGAAAACATACTCATTAGGCATGTTTGGATGAGGAAGAGAAAACATACTCATTAGGCATGTATTTAAAATTATACAGTTAAGAGAAATGAGAAATATTTGTTATGCTCATGTTTCTGTAAGGGAGAAAAACAAAAGATAAGCCTGTAAGGCTTACGTGTTTGAAAACAAAAATGGGAGAATATGCTTTTTGGTGATGATCAAAACTAAGTTTTAAATAGTTATGAAACAAATAACAGCTATGTCAAGATTACCCAGCCCATTTCATTCCCTGAGGCCAACTGCCTAGTTCCCTTTGGCTCTTAGGGGCATTCCTTGTTTGTGGCTTTGGTCTGGGGCTTTCTGCATATGGTCCTTTTACATTTGCTCCACTAGAACAGCCATCAGCAAGCATCCAGACAGCAAGTAAAGAAAACCGTGTTCCCACTCTCAGAGATTACACAGCATTCCTTAGAAGTCAAGGCCAGACCAGGGCTTCTGACTACTGTCCTATTCCTCTTTCCTTTGTACACACACTTTCTCCAGGGAACATAAAAACACATCATCTGGAATCTCTGCACTTAAAGAAGAGGCCACAGGGAGCCACAGGTAGCCCTAGCAATCTTGAACAAGAGACATATATTAACAGATGGGACCTAAAGGGCTATTATCCCTTTATTAGAAAATTAGATTATAAAAGTGATCTTTTTGCTCAATTTTTTCCAGTCTTTTATTTTCCCCATGAATACACACACACACACACACACACACACACACACTACATATATTTAACATTTTTTGCAATCATGGTACATATCAATTGTAGATGCTGGGATTTTTTTTAACCTAACATGATATCAAAATCATTTTCCATATTGCTACTTGGTATTCATAACCAAAGACTGTGTTTTCCAACTGAGACAAAGGAGAAACACTGTGAGCCTGTGTTCTGGGTCATTACTCATCTAACTTAGGGTGAGTACAAAGGTGAGTTCCCTCTCTTGGGCTATTGTCATGCACAGAAATGAAACATTAGCAAGGATAAGACAAGAACAGTGTGTTAAGACGTGTGACCTTCATAAATGCACAAGTGAAATGATCCATAGACGTCTTCAGGAAGATTTTTTGTATTTTTTTCTCCTTTTTGATTTTCCCAAGAGAAATAACAAGGTGTGCATATTACTGCATCTTTCCTAATTCTTCCCCCATGAATGTAATGTACTTCTCCGAGCTCTTTTCTTAAATATTCGTAAAATGACCTTAGTGACTTCTCATTAGGCACAGATTCTATGCGTCTTTGGCACCTTCAAGTTCTAGGTACCACAGGTATCCCACGTGCCTGAGAATGTCTCCCCCAGAACATGAGAGGAAGAAAAAGGAAGCTTTCCTTTGTGGATCTCAGTTAGGTCACATCATTGGCCCTAGTTCAGCCTGACAGGTCTCAACAGCCCAGAAAAACTGCATTACTGGACCAGGCAGTAAAACTTTGATGCAGGGCTTTTAGCTGATGGTCAGTGAGAGGGACACATCAACCCCTGAGCTATCTCCAAATCCTGGAGGTCATCATCCTATCGTGGCTGGCAGTCCCAAAGGCAAGTTCTGACCAAGTTCATTCAAGAGCAATGAGGAACTTGATCCATGGGTTAAGTCCCAATTCCTGTTGCCTGGGCAAGGGAAGATGGTGATATGTTCTTTTTATGAACAGCTAAGTATATTCATGTAATCAGGTCACTTGAAAATCTGGGGTTAATGGAACAATTGTATCTTTGAGTAGTTTTGAGGAAGGGCACTGGGCTAAGAGTTAGGTAATGGAGGTTCTGGTTTTAGTTCTGCTACTGGCTTGCTGGGTAACCTTAAGCAACATGTTAAACCGCCTTCTATGTCTCTATCACCATCTGAAAATACTTTACTTACAGTTCTCACCAAGCTGTTCTAAAGATTAAATAACATAATGTTTTGCTGACCTGCAGGATCACTTCCTGCTATGAATTAGGCACATGTGGGGTCCAGTGTCTCAAGTTTTCATCGCAGCTGCACCATGTACTAGCTCTGCGACTTTTGTCAGCTTACTGAAATGGAAGCCTTAACTTATCCATTGTTAAAATGAGGATAATTGTTCTGGCTTGTGAGTTTATTTTGATCATTTACTTTATTTATTTATTTACTTACTTACTTACTGAGACATAGTTTTGCTTGTGTTGCCCAAGCTGGAGTGCAGTGGTGTGATCTCGGCTCACTGCAACCTCCACCTCCTGGGTTCAAGCGATTCTCCTGTCTCAGCCTCCTGAGTAGTTGGGATTACAGGTGCCTGCCACTACACCTGGCTAATTTTTGGTATTTTTAGTAGATATGGGGTTTCACCATGTTGGCCAGGCTGGTCGTGAACTCCTGACCTCAGGTGGTCCACCCGCCTCAGCCTCCCAAAGTGCTGGGATTACAGGCGTGAGCCACTGTGCCCAGCCTGAGGATTTAATTCTTAAAATTGTGTGTTCTAAGCAAAGAGATACCTAATGGAAGTTTTAAATGATCTTTCTAAAGGAAAGCTGTCTGCCTTGAACAAGTGTTCACATATCTGATGTCATGAAGAGAAAATGGGGAGTTTTCATAAAATACAGTTGTTGAACTCTCTCCCCTGAGATCCTGGTGTATTTGGTCCAGGGTAAGTCCTGAGCATTTATAGTTTAATTTCTGATGATTCTAGGAAGCAGCCAAGATGGGGACCCTCCATAAGCACACCATCATCCCACCAGGAAAGAGTCTTCACTTGGCTTAAATTGGTACTTTCTACAGATTGGGAGGCATTTGCTGAAGGGAGTGAAGTATGCAGTCTTCAAGGACCCTTGTGCTAACCCATCAAATACCTCTGGCTGGTGTCAGATCCTTGAATTTGTCCTGAGAGAGCTCCTGCAGCAGCTCCAGGTGGCTGTCTCAGCGCCCACCCCAACCCACTCCTGGCAGACTCTCTGCACTTGTCCCCTTCCACCTGCCTTCTGTGCCTTCCTGCACCTGCCCATCTGGCACCCAATCTGGTCTGATCATCTCTTGGAACCACCAGTTCTTTACGTTCCCTTAGTGAACTCAGTCAAATTTGCCTCTGAAACCCCCAGGGAGCATTTTACCACCTTCTAAAGAAGCCAGTTGTTGGTTTCCTTAGCCCTTTGCTCTAAACCAAAAATAAAACAAGAATCAACAAAAACAGCAACAACAGAAGCTGGGGTTTTTTTTCTTTTACTATGAAAAAACAAGAAACCGGCAGTGATTGTCACCTAATTGCCTGCAATAAAATCTGTGGCTTTAAGATGGGGGTAATATACTTATTAAAATGATGAGTTGAGTCCCAAGCCAATGTTTAATAGTACTGGCAGATGGAAAATGAAATGGCTTTTTTTTTCCTTTCTTGTCTGTAAGCAGCCAAGATTTGAGCAGAGTCTTTGTTTAAAAATGCCACTTGCAGAATGTTTTTCAGCACCATCAGACCAAAGAATATCTTCCTAATCGTAAGATTTGTACTGGGGCCAGTTAGGTTCCTCCAAACTTCCCCACTGCTTTCCTCCATGGACATCCCCCCCAGCCCACCCGTCTGAAGAGAATGCAACAGAGAGGAGCGAAGGAGGTGTGATTGGACCTCTGCCTCCTTTCCCTAATCTTGGTCTGCCTTTCTTTCTTTGGAAAAGATTTATGCAGCATTCCCAGTCTGCTCCAAATTGGTGGGACAGCCCACATACACACACTCCCACTGTAAGGTTAGATAAGAGTCCTGATTTAATTAGCCAAGCACACAGAATCTTTCTGGAAGTGATGTGATCACACAGGGCAGGAAGCAGTGAAGCCTATCTGTATTCCTCTCGTCCTCCAGTGTCCCAAATCGAGGTGGGGAGACCCAGCCACAGTGACACTGTTCACAAGAGGTAGAAACTGACAAGATCTGGAGAACTCCCTTCTTTTTTCACCACTGGGTTTTTTTCTTTGGGCTTATGCCCCATTTGGAAAAAGTTTACCCTAACAATTCATGTGTTCCTATTTAACTGAGCATTTACTAACATCGGACTTTCCCAGTCCTTGATTCAAACCAAATGTCATCAAGGCCATAGCTTTAGGCAGGACAAAAACATCACTGCCCTAAACAATGTTAGCCTCCAGCTCCCCAGCAACCAGGAAAATCTTTCCATAATAGCATCGTCCCCAGGGTTACATAATCAAAAGGAGCCAAAGGCTGATGATGGTGGAAAGTAAGTCCCTCCATCCTCTCTTCCCACCACCTCAGGCACAACCATGATTACCAGCTTTTATGTGTCCTTCCCAAAAGTGTACAGAAACATACAAGTATGGCATACACGTGCGCACATCCTTCACTGCAAGTGGAAGCATACCACACCCACTGTTTTGGACTGTGCTTCTTTCTTTAACCTAATGAATTTTAAAGAATACTTCCTATGTGTAGACAGACAGGTAGACATTCAGTTGAGAGTTGCCTCATCTTTTTTTTTTAATGACTGCTAGAATTCATTGGATAGTTGAGCCATCATCTGTGTATACATGTTTTTAGTTTCTCTACAGTATTTTTAGAGCATAATTGCTAAATTGACCAGTATGTGCCTTTTTATTTTGGTTGATTCTTCCCAAGACATTGTACCAGTTGAGACACTCACCAACAATAGACAGAAGGGTCTGCTTCCTCCCTCCTCTGCCAGGGTCTACGTTTCTTTAGAAGAGCCTATCATGTATTGGGTCAGTCAACAAATATTCAGTAAGCATCTGCTCCGTGGTGTATACTGTCCTAGACACTGGGGACATAAAGTCTAATAGGACATTGCTTCTGCTTTCAGGAGCTTACAGCCCAAAGAAGGGGCAAAAGGAGGAACAGTGACTACAGGACAATGCTTTCTGGGCTGGGATATGTGGGTGCAGAGGTGCTATAGGAGCTTAGAAGAGGTGAAGCTCTATCATTCTGGCACATCAAGGAAGCTTCCTGGAAAGGTTGGCACCTGGGCTGAATTTTGAAACAAGAGTAAAGGTTAACCAGAGGAATAAAGATACCATCTAGTGGGGAGGGGTGGGGAGGAGTGCAGGTTGTGGGAGGAGGCAATCTGTATAAGCAAGATGGAGAATTGTGGTTCTTGGGAGTAACTGGAATGAAAGGTGCAATCTAGGGAGAGAAGGAGGAAATGGAGACATAAGAGGAACTATGCCATGAAAAATTTTCTTTCAAGCTCGGGCACGAGGGTTCCTGTTTATTTCCTATTGTGAATTCCTGTAGCAACAAACTACTGTACCCAACCTGTGATAGTCACCCATCTGAACTTGAGTGAGTTATTATTATACTGAAAGAAAAATAGAAGAGTAGAGTTTGGCCTACTTTTCCCAGCCTTCCTTGTGGGAACACATCCCAGTCAGAAAGGAATGGAAACAACAGGATTGCCATGTAACATAGACCCTTGCTACTCAAACTGTGGTCCGCGGCCCAGCAGCATGAACACCACCTGGAAGTTTGTCAGAATTACCAATGCTCAGGCCCCACTCAGAGCTACTGAATTAGATTCTGCATTTTAATGAGATACCCAGTTGACATGTGTACATATGAAAGCTTGAGAAATGTTGGCATAGTGTTAAAGCGATAAGGCTTTGGCATCAGGCAGTACCAAATTTAAGTCCCAGCACATTATCTGCAATTTTGTGACCTGGGATAAGTCACTTAACGTCAATGAGCCTTATTTGCTTCATAATTAAAGTGGATTGATACTAACTATATCAATGCTCTTAGGATGATTAGATAATAGATATGAAAGCACTTAGCCCAGTGCCTGACTTTGCTATGCATTCTCAATAAGTGTACTCTAATGATAATAGGACCCTTGAGGATATTGTTTGAGCTCAAAAATCACCTTCCTCAAAGAGGGTTTGTATCCATTTTAGGTGTTCTACAATCGAAGGAAATCCAACTAGTTGAGTGTCTGCCTGCCACAAGGTTCTTATGTAAAAAACTGGTGGCCCCACAAATTTATATTTCTTTTTCTTCAGGGAAATAGTCTGGACAATGGCCAGCAGTGGGTGAGGACACTGCTTTCTTTCTAAGTGCTCCAAGTGCTAAGTTTCCAAATGTTAGTGGGCCATATGGGAAACCAGTGGGCTGGAGCAAAAGGAGCCATGAAGAGCCTTGCTCTGTGGGTACAAGTTTGTGGTGACTGCATAGAGGTTGGCCGACATCTGTTTCAAGCACCTGCAGGATGAGCCTTTTGCAGAGAAGGCTTTTGTTTTAATTCGTTGCTACAAGATTGGTTGGAAATATATTAAAGAATAGTTTTAATGAAGAGACAACAGGAGTTAATCAGCGGTGAGGTATCATGGCATCCTAGAAAGGAGTCAATTAACACATGTTTTGCATGCTTGCAATCCACCAGACACAAGAGACACATCAGATACAGTCTCTGCCCTCATAGCACTTATAGACCAGAGGGTAAATAAATATGGAATAAATAACTTGAAACATTTTAACTGTGTCAGCATTTGGAAATACATAATGCATAGCTTGGAGGAAAGCAGTGTGCTGTAAGTGGACGGGAGTCAGGTGGTGTGAAAACTGTCCTAGTTCTGACCCTAAATCAATGTATGATCTCAAGCAGTTTCCTCCTCTCTGACACTCAATTTTGGCATCAGGGAAATAGGGGATTTAGCTTTGACAGCTCCAAGTTCGTTCCTCAACTTTAAGTACCTATGGTGGTAAGATTTAACAGCATCATCTTATTCATGTACCCTACCTCCCAAAAAGAAGCCTATTTTCTGAAAAAAAAAAAAAAAAACTTTCTGTAATCCCTTTTATTAGTCTTATGGACTACTTGCTGAGCCTTAGGATTAGCTATACAAATGCATCTATTTTGTTTGAGAAGCCAGACACTAAAGACCCTGGGTGTCAAGTCTCAAAGGCCACTTCCTTCACATGCAGGATCTTGCCTGATGTGGGTGTTAAGATTATGAATTCTAGAGTCAGACTAACTGAAATCAACTGAAGGAATTCATTGCACTTACTTTGTGACCTTGGGCAAGACAGTCAACCTCCTTGGGCATCAGTCTCCTCATCTGAAATACAGAGGTAATTGGGAGGATAATGGTACTAAACAGGTAATGTTACTGCAGGGATGTAATAAGACCATGGATGTACCAGAACATAAGAAACATCACGTGAATAGGAGCTCTCATTACTATGTTGAGAAATGGATTTGGAGTTCCTTGAGTGGTATTGGTGACTTGATGGCAAACACTGGATGGTCCCTGGAATCTGGTTTTAGAAGTTTGCAGAGAAACGTTAATAAGAGAACATAGCTACTTTACTGTGACCACAGAAATGAAAACCTTAGACTAGCAGTTCAGGGGTATCAGCTCTGATTCTGGCTTTACACTAACCCACTAGGTGACTTTGGTCAAATCACCTGTCCCTATGGGTTTTAATTAGGTCAGGATTCATTTTTTTCTCAACTTGGGACTATGAAAATCTGATGAGGTTATATAAATGACATGCTTGGAAAGGTAAGAAGAGCTTCACAAATGTGAGCTCCTACTAGGAAGACTGGATTCAAAGGTAGAGAGCATGGATAATATGTGTGTGCCCTTCTCAGGTTTTCTGGAAATAATAATGCCACATAGTATGGATGGTTCACAGTTGTTTTCAGGGCAATGGAAGGAAATGAAGATCTGATTCAGTTTTATTAGCACTCTTCCTTCTGATAAGCAGATTTTTTTTCCGAAAGTTGTCATCTTGAGATGGTATAAACAAGTTGGAGTGTGAGTGTTGACTCTTGGAGAGCACTCAGAAAGAAGGCTGGCAGTCTTGAAGAGTAGGTCCTCCATTCTTGTGGGGTATGTCTGAGTTTCCTCCTCTCTGGCTCCCACCTGTGGCAGCAGCCCTAGGGAGGACAGAATCAGATCTCTGGGAGTCATTGCATTTGGTAGTCAATAAACAGTCTGAGGCCTCTTTTCCCATGGGATTTTTTAAACTCTCAGCTTGGGTAAAGCTCATTGACCCTCAGTCTTCATCCTGCACAAATTAATCAAGATTTCTCTCAGTCTATCTTTCTTAGCCATTGACTCTCTTCTGAACTAAGATTTAGCTGTGAACTCTGAACACGGATAGGAATGTTCTTATGTGAAAGCCTTGTGCAAAATGGCTTTTGCCATATCTAACCATTGAGAGCTGGCATTTATTGAGCTTCTGCTTCAAAAAAGCTGTAGTTAGAGCTCTAGGAAATACAGTCTCATGGAAAACTCAACTCTATGTTTGAGGCTCTTACCTTATCTCTAGAGAGATTAAACATGAATTTAAAATACAGGCCAAAGCAGGATGCCAGCAGGGGGGTAGACAGAGCCAGACACCATTGCTGCCATTGCCACCACCACCTCTGCTCTGGATAAGAGCTCACTGCTTGGGAGAAGCTTTTCTGGCATCAGATCCCTGGGGTAAAATAAATGAGCCAGAGCAAGAGAAAATAAATAAGCCAACAAATAAAATATATATCAATATGTAGTGAATTCCAAATAGATGGTTCAAGTGGTAACTTCTACAAATATGTGAAAAATTGGAAATTCATGAGTCAGATCCAGCCCTTCTTCTCTTTTCTTCTAAAAAAAGAAGAATAGGAAGAAAAGAAAAAAAATAGGCCATGCATCGTCTTTGCTTTATCTTGAAAAATCAAGAGATTTGGCAAACTAGGCCAGTATTGGAGCATTTCACTCAGCAGAGCAGTAGCTACCCTTTAGATAGGGGTAGGACTTGCCAGGTCTCATAGCTCCTACCACCCCATAATGTCCTCATCTCTATCTTGGTCTATTTTCCTCATTCACTTTACATGCCTGACTCCTGTGGAAACTCTGAATTAAGAACCTGCTATTGTGGTTCAGTAGAAAGAGGATTCATTGAGAGCTATATAGGATCTCATGGACAAGTGGGACTTACCGTGGTTATTAAAGTCTAGGTAGGATTTTGGTAGATAGAAAAGGGTTTTTTAAGCAAAGTGTGATCAGAGGCATACAGGAGGAGTATACATCCAAGAGGCAACAAACAGACCACCAGACTGAGCTGAGGGTCCATGTTGAGAAATGTGGGAATAAACAGTGAAAATGCAAACTGTGAAAGAACCTAGATGCCAAATAATTGATCACACTAACAATGGATATTTCCTGCAGGTTTTTTGAAGTCAGGAATACCAGGAGGAAAATGGAGTTTTAGGAAGACTGTGCGAGTGATACATAGGAATGATTAGGGGAAAAAAGGGGGAGAGGCAACATTAGTTTAGAGGCTGGTAAAGAAATCCAGGATTGAGGGTTAGAGGGTCTCAGCATGGCTGGAAGCAACAGAAATGAGGAATGCACGGTGGGGAGACACTGAGAGGGAAGAACTGCCAGCACCTGATAATAGATGGTCATGTAGCACTGAGAGGCAGGAAGGAATCAAACAGGAATTGGCAATGACCAGACCTGTGGGAGAGAGAGGCGTGCTGGATGCAAGACTGCAGTGAAGCTGCGTTATCCTTTCCCCAGACATGTGAAGAATCTTCTGGAGGGGGCTTTCTTCCTGGAAAAGATTCTCATTCTGGCCTTTCTCTTCCAGGAAAAAGATGTGACTCCAGATAAAAACCTACTGACCAAGGTTCGAGATGCTGCCCTGTGGCTGGAGACCTTGACAGACAGCAGACCTGCCAAGCCTTCTCTCTCCACCACCTCCTCCATTGCTGATTTCTTCCTTGCCTTAACCATCTGCAACTCTGTCATGGTGTCCACAACCACCGAGCCCAGGCAGAGGGTAAGGACCAGCGATGGCTGGGGGCAGAGGGGAGAGGAGGTAGAGAAGTAGAAGGCAGGGTAGGGGCGAGGGGAGAAGTTCTGATCAGGGAGACATGAAATTTGGGTCCTAGTGCCAGTGTCACCATTTCATTACACTGAGAACTAGAACAGGTCTCTTATCCTCCCTGGGTCTGTTTCCTCATTTTTAAATAAAATGGAAAAAGATATATATGAGCTTTCATGTAGCTTTCAAACTTTGTATGGCTGCAGGATAGACATTATAAGTGATTACTGAGCACTTGGCTGTATGCCAGGCTCCATGCCCAACACTTTACCTGTATTATCATTTAATTATCTCAACCCAACAACTCTTTGAGGCAGGATCTTGGATTTAACAAGTGAAGAAATGGTGGCTCAGAAAACTCAAGTAAGGTAATGAAGGACATATGGCTCATACGTGGCAGAACCATCTGCACAATTCCACAATAGTTTCTAGTCATTTTGTGCTATACTGATCTCTGTTTCTATAAATGGATTAAAAACAATTAATAGTATGTGTGATGTTCTTCCCATGGAAATAATGCAGTGAGATGGTCATGTATGTAAAGTTATACTCTGAAATCTACTGAAGGTGGATTTGCCTTCAATCTTCCATAGACTCTTAGCCAAGCTCCCTTGTGAGTCACTGATAAGAATACTTAGGTGGTACAGCTTGCAACTATGAAACCAAGACAAGATGTTCATTTAGGCACTAAACCAGAGCCTCCCTTCATTATGTCCAGATTCTAAACCATTCTGAAAATGACTTCACCACTGAAAAGTTAGCAAGTTATCAGAAGTCTTCAGGAAGTTTTAGGAGGCAGAAAGCTTTATCTTAAAAATTAATTCTATTTTTAAGAGGGGAAGAAGCATCATGTAGTGAAGGACAGTATACAACTCCCAAATTTCAAGTTAATGTGGGAGCTGCAGCTGGCAGGTGATTCAAGAGCCCAGCCTCTGGAGTCAGGCAGACCCAGCTTTGAGTTCCATCTCTACTACCTATATACTGGGTGATCATGGCCAATTTGGTATCCTTTGTACCTCAATGTCCTCAGCCATAAGTTGGGATGATGATAGCATTATTGGGAGGATAAACAAGATACTGCACTCAAAGACAAAGCAGAAGCATTTATGGTGAGAGTTCAGGAAATGTGAACCTTAATATGAGTTTCTGATTCTCATCTCCTTTTCCTTCATTTGTCCATGCTAAGAGTCAGATGATCAAAAGATAGTGGAAAATGACGATTGTCAGTGCTTAGAAGGTCAGGGCTGGAGGGAAACATCTGGCCTTACTGATTGCAAAAGTACATTCCTATTCTGCATAAGACAACTTGGTATTATTTCCAACACAGAGAGTAATGTTCCACTTTCCTCCTTTGGCCACAAGGTTACCATCAAACCCTCAAGCAAGGCTCTGGGGACCTCCCTGGAGAAGATTCAGCAGCTCTTCCAGAAGTTGAAGCTATCGAGCCTCAGCCAGTCATTCTCGTCCACTACGCCCTCTGACACAGATCTGGGGGAGAGTTTGGGGGCCAACGTGGCCACCACGGACTCGGATGAGAGAGACGATGCATCTGTGTGCAGTGGAGGTGACTCCACTGATGATGGTTTCTACAGGAGCAGCACGTGGGACCAGGGCAACATCCTGGAGTCTGGGTCAGGCACTTCCTTGGAGGAGGTGCTGGAGGCTCCTGCTCCAGGCCTGGCCAGTCCCGAGTTCTGTTACGAGGCTGAGAGCCCTGATGAGGCCGCCCTGGTGCATGCTGCCCATGCCTACAGCTTCACGCTAGTGTCCCGGACACCTGAGCAGGTGACTGTGCGCCTGCCCCAAGGCACCTGCCTCACCTTCAGCCTCCTCTGCACCCTGGGATTTGACTCTGTCAGGAAGAGAATGTCTGTAGTTGTGAGGCACCCACTGACTGGTGAGATCATTGTCTACACCAAGGGGGCTGACTCGGTCATCATGGACCTGCTGGAAGACCCAGCCTGTGGTGAGTCCCGCCTTACCAAGGTTCCAGGCACAGAGAGCTCCATAGTTTAAGAAGCAGTGTGGAATGGCAATAAGAAGCTCAAGTTGTAGTGTCACCTGGTAGAGCAGGTCCCAACTGGAATACAGACTCACAAGATGCTTTCCTCAAATATCCTTAAAACATGCTGTATTTTACGTCTCCTTGACTTAGGGAATCAGGGTTCACTAGCATAAAGACTGTACAGTCTTGTAGCAAATAAACATCTGTAACTTCATCCCAGTTTTCCAAGCTCATTTAAACATGGATTATCCACACACAGTCTTTTGCACTAGAGAATCCATTATCTAACCATGAAACACACTGTGGTCCTTACTCTTCATTTTGGAGAAAAGCAACGCAACTCAGAAAGAAAAGTGACTTACAAGAGGCAACACGGTTAACTAGTGTTGAATCACAGACCCAGGTATCCTGAATTCCAGATCAAAGCTCATTTCATGCTGCCAGAATTCTGCACTGGGGTGTACTCTGGGAAGCCTCAGGTGTTCCTCTTTATTATCCTTTTCCCCAGCCTCCCCCAGATGGATTTTCATAAACTTGCACTGAGCCAGAAAAATGTTCCAACGTCCCTACATATCAGTGTCCAATTCTGGAACAGCATGAATTAGTGTGCAGCCGCTTCCTGATTGCTAACAAGAAGACAGTTATGAGGCTATGATTCTCCCAGGATAGTAGATTCCAGCCAAGCTTCAGAATTGCCCAGGCAGCCCTGTGCCTCCTACATTATCAGCTATGGATCAGGGCCAAGAGGTTTATGGGGATTGATTAGTTTTTAGAATGGGAAGGGAGCTAATTAGTTCTCTTTATCCCCAGACTCTGGTAGACAAATGAATCCAGTACTTCTAAGTCAAGGGAGCCTGCCTTGGAGATGTCTCTTTATTTGCTCCTTACCTGATTGCAAAATGGATTAGAGATGCTTTCAGTAAAAGACACACACAATGTTACTGTGAGGATTGAGAAGCAAAACTTTTAAAGGAGGGAGAAAATAACCCAAGGTTTAATAATATTCATGGTGTTTAAATGTTCAATTTGATGCTGAGGTTCCTGGCAGCCTAAGCAAAAAGATAAACTCCAAGGTTTGCAAGTAAAACACAAAAAGTTTAATCTTAGAAGCTGGTGTCTTTAAAAATAAAATATTGTAAATAGTGCTGAATCAGACAATACACAAATGAAGACTATGCTTAAGGCATCAGGAACACCTGAAAAATTAGAAAATAATCTTTGGAACAAGTTTTATATAAAAACAGCCTTGCAGTAGTATCATGGGAAAATTGGAGTTTCGCTGGACTTCATTATACTTAACTTGTTAAGAATTATATTTTAAATTGTGCATTAAATACAAGGATGGGTGAGGTGTAGAAATTCTGTTCATTCTTAAGACCTCTAAAAGTCTAAAAGAAGGATTCTGAAGCCTAAGCTCAGTGTTACAAGTGATTGATAAGTGATGTCTGTGGCAGCTTAGAAAAAGAAAGTGGTGATGGCATTAATCCTGCTCCACACCAGCCAACCCTGGCTGAAAATTTCTTATTATAGAATTAGATAAAGGAACTGGAATTTCAAGAGAAAAAGACAAATACCTCTGACAGAAACTTATGTAGAACTTCACAAAGGGGACTTTGAGCAACACACATATTTTTCACACTAGATTCATTGGAAATGCAAAAAAAAAAAAAGTTTTCTCTAAAACTATTTCTTGCATTGAAAAGCCTAGCTTGGCAAAACAAATGTGGCAAAGAACTTAGCTAATGAGATCCAGGCTTGTAGATGTCGGGACCTAACTTGATATAAGACCTCAAGGTGAAGACAGAGAAGATGATAAATAGACTTAGAGAACAGTTTCCAGAGTCAGTTGGCCATCCAGAGATAAACTAAAATCACGTTAGGTAACAATAAAGATTCAGACTTCTAGTCCCCTGATTCAGCCGGACTTTAACTGGACTTGAGAATCTCGATTATTATTAACGTGGTTCTCATGCAAACAGGTGTTTGGGAACGGTACCTTATACCACCTACCTTCCTTAAATAGCACTTTATTCAGCCAGGCTTTTGATGAGAAGATGTAGAAAGCAGACAATTTAAGGACTCCCTGCATTATCTTCCAGGGCTACCTGACAATCAGGAGAGCTCCTTTGTGTTTCTAAGGTGGGCTGTCAGGGATTCCTTCTCTAAAGCGTTTGTAGTCTACTACAGAAGATTCCAGGGTGTTGGGGATGGGGATCCCTGAGCATTTGTACGAGGCCTCATGGCGGACAATGGTTATTTGACAGTGCCTGATATTGATGTAGAAAAGAAGCTGAGAAAAATCCAAGCCCGGACCCAAAAACATCTAGACTTGTATGCAAGAGATGGCTTGCGCACTCTATGCATTGCCAAGAAGGTAAGAACAAATTCCTCCAAGCATGCTTTCAGTATCATTAAATAGCTGAATGGCCTTGACCCTGCTGCTTTTTCTTTATAAAAGACCCTTAGAGGTGGTTGTTTTGACATTTTTAAGATTAGCTGTTCTGACTCACCACAAAAACCGAAGACACTGATGATTTTGCTGAAGCCAAAATCTGAAGAATTAGGTCCCTTATCAGTGTGGCTTTGCCATGACCTACTTTTCATTATATGTGTAATGGGTAACCCACAACTCATGAAATAATTTTTTCAGTTATAATTTTGCTTTCCAATGACATTTTTTAGATTTGTATTATTTTCCTTTAAATTTGCGGAGCTTTTATATAGTCACATAAAAATCTAGATTTCTGGTTTCTTTTAAAAATTTAGAGGATCTGGCCAACTCTGTCTTTATTCTGGAATGGCAGCAATCAGCTACAACCAGGAAGAAGTTGATTCCTATGAGGAGGGATATGTTCAGCTGTGTTCTGTGGTTGACCACAGTCCTTACCACTCCCCTATTACATTGCACTCAGCCCAGCCATAGTTTTGTAGATTACCTAACTCATGCTTTGCAGATCTTTGACTTTGCAGCCTCTGCAAGAAAGGCAGGCAGTGAGTGCTGTGAATTGGACACCGAATGAGGCACCTAAAAGCAAGCTAATAGGAATCCTATTATGGGCATACATTTCTAGATGGCTAGAAGTGGTTTCTCTTGCATAAATCTCCAGGGCTTTTCATCTCTTTTATGGTTCTTAGGGCAGTATTAGAGATCACGAGTGCCCACTTTAAAGCCAGCCACCTGGGTAGTCCCAATCTCACTACTTTTAGATGTGTGACCTTGAGCAATTTCTTCACATTTTTGAGTTTTATCTTTTTTACAGATATGGTGCTAATCAGCCCTCCCTCATGTAGTTGCCATGGAGATTAAAGTAACCACATGTGCAGCACCTGGGACAGTGACAAATGCTTCCCACTACTTCGAATCGGAATTACACCCTTACCACCTACTATTTTCTATTGAAGTTATTTGTGCATATTTTGCCTCCCCTAATGGACTAGGTTTCCTCAAAACCAAAAGGCCTACTTGTGTCCCTTTGGTTTTCTCTATTGTGCCATGCAGAGAAACTCAAGGAATATTTGAAGCTTGTACAAAATCATCTTTCATTGCTCTAAGATATCATATGCTTGTAATATCAATAGAAGGGTCTAAAAGTGCTATGGGACTCTGAGGGAGGAAGATGTGGCCACTAGCTGGATTATTCCAGCTACTGGGAACTCCATGTGTATGATATCATGCCTAGCAGAGTGCTCTACAGGCTATGCAAGATCTGGCTGCTGCTTTCTTTCCAGCTTCATTTCTGAACTTTCTCCATTTTTCTGTCCGTCCTTCCACCACCTGAAATATTCATGGAACAGAAGGAAGGCCAAGTTCATTGCTGTTCCAGAGTCTTAACTCTTGCTCTTGCCTTTGACTGACCCTTTGTCACTGGATCTCAGCTTGCATGTCATTTTGTCGAGGAAACCTGAACTTTCAAAAGAAGGCAGCCCTCTATTCAGTTATTCCTCTGTCCCATCACACTTCCTCATATCACCCTTTTTTTAAAAGGTGATTTTTTTTTTAAATTATTTACTTGGATAATACCTCTCACCCTCCACCAGCAATATAAGCTCAGGCATACAGGGACCTTGTCTGTCCAGATCATCTCCAGTGATCTGAGCACAGTAGGGGCTCAACAGATTTTTGGTGGTAATGAAACACAAGGATAACTATTCATTGATTTACATATTTTTAAAAAATCATTGAGAATAAAGCCCCATCTAATTACGTAGGGAAGTTCAAACAGGCCAGTAGGAGGCCCAGCAGGGAAGAGAGGAAATTATCTTGTTGATCCACCCAAGGTTGTTAAGGAGCCTTTTCTCGTCCCATAGGTTGTAAGCGAAGAAGACTTCCGGAGATGGGCCAGTTTCCGGCGTGAGGCCGAGGCATCCCTTGACAACCGAGATGAGCTTCTCATGGAGACGGCACAGCATCTGGAGAATCAACTCACCTTACTTGGTAGCTAAAAATAAGTCATCATGATAGGAAAAAAGGAATGCCGCAAGTTGAGAAGGGAGCTCTTGGCCCTGATTCTGACACTACTAATATGTCTCCATTAGCAACCTTCCCTGGGGTTCCCTTCCAGGTATTTGGCATAAATGGGCCATGCCAATACCCAACCCAGATGCCACGCACAGCTTCCTGAGGATGCCCTGGGAGCATTCCTGCAGTCCCTGCTAAAAGAAGCCTCTGAGTTTGGCTGCTTCTCCAACAGCACACTCTTCCCTTCATTCAAATGTTTGCTAAGCACCTGCTCTCTTCCCTTCATTCAAATGTTTGCTAAGCACCTACCATGTACCAAGTGATATGCTAAGTTTTGGGGCTGCAACAGGATCCAAAAACTCTACTCTCCCAGAGGTTGGAGTCTAGTGAGGATGTTGGATGATTGAGCAAGCAATTTCAAACTGCGATGAGAGCTAGGCTAGCAGATGGGCCAGGTGGATGGAAGCACAAAGTAGGAGATGCCAGCCTAGCCCAGAGGTGAGGGAGTGTCAAGGAAGGAAGTGAACTGAAAGCAAGAAGAAAAGCTGGTCAGGCAGTGTGGGAGGACCCAAATGAAAGCCTGGAGGTCCCAGAATGGTGGGAAAGAGAGTGCTGGGGGAAAATGATGGAAGGGAGGAAAGGTCAGCAGGACCCAGAATATGAAAGGCCATGTCAATCACCTGCTAAAGGTTTGGAGAAGGCAGAGGGTGAAAGCAGGGACAAGTCTGTGCTTTACAAAAACTGCTTTGATTGCTGCAGCATGAAAGTTAGATTGCTGCACTGAGGGAGAGATGAGAAGCACAGAGACTGGTTAAGAGACAGGCTGTGCTTCTGTTGGAGGAAAGCATTGCCAAGAAGCAAGAGGGAGCTTTATTGATCAGGATTAAGGTCCTCACACCTCGGGAGCAAAATCTTGGTAAGAAATGCCCCAACAGCGTGCACTGGCCACGTGGGAAAAAGCCTTCTTTCTTCTTGGTGGACAATGCTGACCTGGGGATGAGGACCAAGTTCTAGACCTGTCGTGAGCTTGCTGTGTGCCCAGAGACACACTCCTCTGAGACTTGTCTTCTTCTCTGGATGAGTCACACGCCTCCAGCTGCCCAGCCAGACAGGAGTTCAAGGGGAAAGATCTAGGGTCACTGTAAAGTGGTGATGCTGGCAAGTGGGATGGCTGACAAGCTGAGGAGGGGGAACAGGATTAGGGTATGCATTAGCTTCCCACATCCTTCAGCCTTTGGTTTCCTATGTCAGCTGCAGAGGCCTCTGCTTGCTGCCTCATAAGGCCCCCTTTAAAGCAAAATCCAAGAACTCACTTGAACAACAATCAAAGGATGCCTGGGCCAAACAACTCTATCTAATACAGGATGCCACCCGAAAGTCATCCCATTCAGGCACCTGATCCCCTTCTCCCCTCTCTGAGGTTTCTTTTGTTTCAGCACAGCACTCTAGGCTCAGTCTGTGAGACATGTGCCTCCGGTTCTTCTGTGCGAAGAGAACATACTTGTCAGAACCTGCCAGCTTCCCCTAGCTGAGAAAGGCTTTCACAGCCTTCCTGTTTCATTTTCTCTTTCACACAAATAAATGTATTTTTCCTCCTCTCTCCTTCACTCCATCTCACTGTAATATAAATCAGCTTCCTCTCACCTTCCAGACCAGTGCTTGAAGGGGAAGATGAGGCTTGAGCCATCATTTTTTATGGGGTTGTTTACCTGTGCATGTGGACCTCAGGTACAAAACAGGCACATTTCTGGAAAGTGGGGTTCTTTATCTCCCCTCAAGATGGCTTGGAAAGGAGAGGACTGGGCTGAGAAGAGAATTCAGCTTTCCACCGAGAAACTGGCACACCACTAAAAAGCTGTAATGCCTTCACGCAGTCTCAAAATATGAAGTGATCTTTTCAATATGCATCCAATGTAACCGCTTTGCCAACCTATTGTCACTCTGGATTATTAAAAGAAACAAAATGCTGTGCTCCTGCCCAGAGTGAAATGGGTAGCCATTAGTCTGTGATCTGAAATGAATCTCAATTGAAAAGCAGATTTATTTTTGCTTAATCACTTAGCAACTATTCAATATTTGGGTATATATTCATCAGGGCTGGTGCAAAGCTTGAGAGCCTTCAAAAATTATGGAATCTGCCTGTTTAATTCCCTCCAAGAATATTATCAAAAATGATAGTCCCTATTAATTCTGCATTGATCAGTTGCAGGGCAAAGATTTCAGTCTTTCCATTTCTATTCCTTTTGCTGCTAGGCAGTCCAGGCCACTATTACCTCTCCTCTGCGTTCCTGCCTGGCCTCCTAAGTAGCTTTCAGCTCTGAATCTCATCCTACTTTTCCAATCTCTAACCTATTCTCTAGAATGATATTCTTAAAAGTCAAAACTGATTATGTCACTCCCCAGAATAACACCCGTGAATAGCTTTCTTTGCTACCAAATAAATTACAAATCCCTTAAGGCCCTGACAAGGATCTGCACAATCCAGCACCCCTGAGCTCCTTTTCTGTCCTCATCTCTCGCCTAGCTCTGCCTCCATTTCTATATCTTCCTCGACTCTAACCTCTGAGAGTTCACACATGCTGATCCTTCTACCTGGAATTCTCCTCCTCTGCCACCTCTTTGCATTATCTCCCAGGTCTGAGTTTGAGTAGCACTTCCTCAGCAAAGCCCACCCTGATTTGCCATGCGAAGTTCAGACCTCCTGGTATATGTTCACATGGTACCCCGACTTTCTCTCATTATGTAGCTCAGTTATAAATTCTGATTCAATGACCTTTGAACTCAGAGGAAGAGACCAGCTCTATCTAGTTCACTGTTATATCCTGGATGCACAGCCTAGCACAGTGGTGCTATCTAATAAACGTTGCCTGGCTTCACAGGGCTTTGGGGAAATTAAGCAACTACTCTTTTACCATAAATGTGAATTCTGTTGTCTTTGTTCACTCCAGGAGCCACTGGGATCGAAGACCGGCTGCAGGAAGGCGTTCCAGATACAATTGCTGCTCTGCGGGAGGCTGGGATCAAGCTCTGGGTCTTGACTGGAGATAAGCAGGAGACAGCAGTCAACATCGCCCATTCCTGCAGACTGTTAGATCAGACCGACACTGTGTACTCCATCAATACAGAGAATCAGGTGAGGCAATTCTCTATATCTGCAGATATTAAAGTGCAGAGCAGCCCTTAGCCAAGAGGACACAGGCTTCTAGGTGGGATTTGGGTACACCAGGGAAGCACCCAACCCCCAACAGATCACTGAATCCTGTAGTCTGGAGGACCTTGGAAGTCATCCAGCTCAATATCTTTATTTCATCCCCACACATGGCTGGCCGGTCTCTTTTACATTACTTCTGGCACTGATTATTAGAGCATTTAACCTCTCCCAAATTCCACTGTGGTCCAGTCTCCCCATTTCCCCACAGATAAGGAAACTGAAGACTGCTGGGACTGAGTCACTTGCTCAGGTTTACTCTGCTTGTTTCTGATAGGTAGAACTAAGTCTAGAACTCTGTTCTCCTTCTGAGCTAGTGTGATTTACATTCTGCCACACTGTTTGCTTATGGAAACTCAACTGTCAGTTTCTTTCTGTTTAAGACTAACTTATCCATTGAAAAAGTCCCAATTAAATTGAAATTATTCTGAGCTTAAAATTTCAGCATCAATTTATATGTCAAGCTAGTCTGCCACGGAGTAAAAACCTGAAAGGAATAATGCATGAAGCCAGTATGTTTTTATGGGATAAGAAAAAGAAAGAATGAAGCAAAGTTCTAAAAATTACATGTTTCAACCAGAATGGATTATATGGGTGGCAGGGAGTGAGGTTTGGAGAGAAAAATGGGAAAGCTAAAGAGGCATATTCAAAGCTATAACACAATTTTGATTTTAGGGGGAAGTTATCTGTTTTCACAATGCAAATTGCAGAAGGCAAAGTTCCATCACATCTTCTTGGCTGATGAAGGTGGGAGGTGGGCAATGAGATGTGTACTCCTATCAGAAGGAAGCAAGGATTAGATTCTATGGTGGATATTAACCAGAAGAGCACTGTACTGCAGAGGTGTGGGCATAGGCCCCTAGGGCATCTACACCTAGGATACCATGGAGAAAAGAATGGAGAAAAGGGAAGAAGACAGAAAAAGGAAAGGAGGGAGAGAGGACACTGAGCTCTTTAAGTTTTGCCTGAGGCTGATGTAGACCCACAGTAGAATGTTGGGGAGGTTTATATTTCATTTTTATTCTATGAAGCAACAATATACAACTCTTTTTTAAAAAAATAAAACTAGTATAGATTGTGAAAACTGTCAGAGGACCTTTATGAATTGGAAAAATCATTTACTTTCCTGTCAGGTGCACAGATTATTAGATTAAGCCTTAATGAATTTTCAAAATGAAAATAAGCTCAGGGAAAACTTGGCTTTAATATTATGCTTAGGAAGAAAAGTAATTTTCAGCTTGCTTGAGTGCTTGATCCCCACGCCTGCCTGTCCTGCTCGTAATGGAAATTTAGTTTGCAATGATTCTTTCACTCCAGGTAATGCTAGAAGGAGAACATCTGCAAACCAGTGAGGCAGCCAGCCAGAGGGAGATTGAGTGGACTACTATGTTGTCTGCTAAATGCTATGCATTCCTGTAGGAAGCTGAAGATGTGCTCCTTGGTTAAATAGCCAAAGCTCCTAAGGAATAGTCAGCCATACTCCACCTTTAATCCGGACCATGACAATTCTTTCTGTCCAGTATCCTCCAGGATAGTGCCTGAATCCTCAGCCATGCCTACATGCTTCAGCTCACTAAACCTGTAAGATAAGTCTTTTCTTCCCTTTACCTGGGATGAAGAAAAATATGTTACGCCAGAAATGGGGAAATACACTCTAAATCTTAGATTTATTTAAACCCTAGTTTAATGTAGTTACATATTCAGTAAATATTTCCTCCAAGGTTTTTAATTTGCCTAATTCACTATAAATCGATTTAGGATTACTATCTCTTTGCTAGGTGTGTTAAAGCACTAAGCAAGTTATGGGATCTATCTAGACCTCGGAATTCTCTTCCCAAAGATGAGAGAATTACTAAATGATCACTGGAAGTGTTCATCAGTCAAGGAATTTTAAAAGTAACTAATGTATTAAACGGGAACTAATACTAGCAACCACCATTACTGCTATTGCAATACATTGTTAATAATAATTAACAACATATACTGAAGTTTTAATATGGTTCAAACACCATACTACTTGAACTTCTATTCTCCTCATCTGTAAAGCAGATTAAAAATATTAATTTCACAGATTATTGGTAGGACTAAATAAGATCATAGAAGCAAACTACTTAGTATAGTACCTATGTTAATCATCTATTGCTACATAACAAATTACCCCAAACCTTAGGAGCTAAAACAACAGACATTTATTATCTTATGGTTTCTGTGGATTAGGAGTTTGGGAACATCTTAGCTGGGCACCCCTAGTTCAAGGTCTCTCTTCAGGTTGTACACAAGCTGTTGGTCAGGGCTGTGGGCTCATCTGAAGGCTCAACAGGGTGGGTGGTTTGGGCATGGGAAGGAGTTCTGCTTCCAAGTTCACCCACGTGACTGTTAGCAGGCATCAGTTTCTCACTCTGTGGACCTCTGCACAGGACTGCTACACAACACAGCAGCTAGTTTTCCCCCAGGGCTAACCATACAAGAGAAAATAGGAAACAGCACCAAATAGGAAGCCACTGTCTTTTTATAACCTAATATGGGAGGTGACATCCCGTCACTTTTTCCTCCATTAAAACGAAGTCTCTAGATCTAGCCCAGATTCAACGAAAGGAGATTACACAAGGGTATGAATATCAGGAAGTGGAGATCACTGGGAACTATCTTAGAGGCTTCCTACCACAGTATAGGAGGTATATTAAATGTTCAATGAATGGTAATTATTATATTACTTTAAAAGCTGGAAATAAGGAAATTCAGAGATTTAATTTTAAAGCTTGTTTCTCCAATAACTTGCTTTAGTCATATATTGGAGGAATTTATATAACTGGTACCAGGCCCAGCTTCCAAAAGACTACTTTGATCTCTTTCCAAATAAGTGCCTCCAGTTTAAGCACACACTTCAAGAACTGCTTCCTGTGGTTCCTCTGGGCTCTATGCATATTCTATTGCCTGCAACACACAATTTAGCATCTTAAAGGTAGACTCAGGGATAATAAACTATGTCTCTGTTCTTTTCAAAATAAGTTATGCCAGGGCAGGGTGCCGTGACTCACACCTGTAATCCCAGCACTTTGGAGGCGGAGGCAGGTGGATCACTTGAGGTCAGGAGTTCAACCAGCCTGGCCAACATAGTGAAACCCTGTCTCTACTAAAAATATAAAAATTAGCTAGGTGTGGTGGCACGTGCCTGTAACCCCAGTTACTCGGGAGGCTGAGGCATGACAATCACTTGAACCCAGGAGGCAGAGGTTGCAATGAGCTGAGATTGCACCACTGCACTTCAGCCTGGGTGACAGAGACTCTGTCTCAAAACAAAAAGTTATGCCAGACATTTTCCCAGACAGAAATCTCTAGGTCAGTGTTCCCTAGGTCTGTCCCTTCAGAACTGCTTTCACAATTTTTGACAAAAATCTGTATATTGTACTTTTTTTTTACTTAATAATTTAAGTTGACTCACTTTGAATATTATTTTTAGAAGAAACATTTAGCACATTAATAAATGAAAAATCATTGTCCCTTGCCATGGATGAAGGAATACTGTAAAATGAAGACCATGTAAAGAAAACAATGCTATTAAAATTGATAATGCTGTTTTCTACCACAACTATATTAAAAAGTGATGTTCAGAGAAGTTGAACAGATATCAAGAATAAATTTGAGCAGAATTCTACCAAGATGGCCAAATAGCAACAGCTCCAGTCTGCAGTTCCCAGCAAGAGCATGCCAGAAAACAAGTGATCTCCACATTTCCAACTGAAGTACCAGGTTCATCTCATTGGGACTGATTAAACAGTGAGAACAGCCCAAGGAGGGCAACCCAAAGCAAGCTAGGGCACTGCCATACCTGGGAGGCACAAGGGGCCAGAGACTCTTGCTCCCAGCCATGGGAAGCCATTAGGTACTTTTCCTGACACTCCAACACTCCAGCTCAGATACTGCACTTTTCCCACAGTCTACACAACCCATGGACCAGGAGATTCCCTCTCACGCCTACAATGCCAGCACCCAGGGTTTCCAGCACAAAACTGGGTGCCCATTTTAGGCAAGTGGCACCTGGAATGCCAGCGAGACAGAACCGCCTATTCCCCTGAAAAAGAGGGCTGAAGACAGGGAACCAAGCGAGCTAGCTCAGCGAGTCCTACCCGCCCCCCCTCCCACCGCCACCTCCAAAGATGGGCAAGCTAAACCGCACTGGCTTGAAATTCTCACAGCCAGCACAGCTGTCTGAGCTCGACCTCAAATGTTCAAGCTTGGTGGGGGAAGCGGTGCCCGCTTCAACATTGCCTGTGTAAACAAAGCCACTACCTCCGGGAAGCTTACACAGCAGCCGGGCAGAGCCTAGCACTGCAGCTCAACAAGGCCTCTGTGGCAGACTGTCAAGTAGATTCCCTGCTCGCTGTGCAGGGCATCTCAGAAAAAAAAAGACAGCAGCCTGTCAGGGACTTACAAAGCCCCTACCTTCCTGGGACAGAGCACCTGGGAAAAGGGGCGGTTGTGGGTTTTGCTTCAGCAGATTTAAACGTCCCTGCCCAGCAGCCCTGAAGGGAAAAACAGAACCCCCAGAACAGTGCTTGAGCTCCGTTAATCGACAGGCTACCTCCTGAAGTGGATCCCTGACCCTACATGTATCCTATCTGGGAGACATATCATACAGGAGAGCTCTTGCTGATATCTGGCAGGTACTCTTTTGGGATGAAGCTACTAGAGGAAGCAACAGGCAGCAATCTTTGATTGCCAGATTCCCAGGCAAGCAGAGTCTGGAGTGGACCTCCAGCAAACTCCAGCAGACTTGCAGCAGAGGGGCCTGACTGTTAAAAGGAAAACAAATAAACAGAAACAAATAGGTTTAACATCAACAGAAAGGACGCCCACTCAGAAACCCCATCCAAAAGTCATCAACTTCAAAGACCAAAGATAGATAAATCCACAAAGGTGGGAAGGAACTGGTGCAAATAGGCTGAAATCGCCAAAAGTCAGAACACCTCTTCTCCTCCAAGGGACCACAACCCCTCACCAGCAAGGGAACAAAACTGGATGGAGAATGAGTTTGATGAACTGACAGAAGCAGGATTCAGAAGGAGGATAATGACAAACTTCTCTGAGCTAAAGGGGCATGTTCTAACCCAATGAAAGGAAACTAAGAAACTTGAAAAAAGGTTAGATGAAATGCTAACGAGAATAACCAGTATGGAAAAGAACATAAACAACATGATGGGGCTGAAAAACACAGCACGAGAACTCTATGAAGCATACACAAGTTTCAATAGCCAAATAGATCAAGCAGAAGAAAGGACAGCAGAGATTGAAGATCAACTCAATGAAATAAAGCAGGAAGGCAAGATTAGAGAAAAAAAGAGTGAAAAGAAATTAACAGAGCCTCCAAGAAATATGGGATTACGTGAAAAGACCAAATCTACATTTGATTGGTGTACCTGAAAGTGATGGGGAGAATGAAACCAAATTCGAAAACACTCTTCAGGATATTATCCAGGAGAACACCAAACAAGCAAGGTGTGCCAACATTCAAATACAGGAAATACAGAGAACACCACAAAGATATTTCTTGAGAAGAGCAACCCCAAGGCACATAATCAGCAGATTCACCAAGGTTGAAATGAAGGAAAAAATGCTAAGGGCGGCCAGAAAGAAAGGTCAGATTACCCACAAAGGGAAGCCCATCAGACTCACAGTGGATCTCTCAGCAGAAACTCTACAAGCCAGAAGAGAGTGGGGGCCAATATTTAACATCCTAAAAGAAAAGAATTTTCAACCCAGAATTTCATATCCAGCCAAACTAAGCTTCATAAGCTCATCCTTTATGGATCAGCAACTGCTGAGAGATTTCATCACCACCAGCCCTGCACTACAGGGGCTCCTGAAGAAAGCACTAAACATAGAAAGGAACAACCAGTGCCCAGCCACGGGAAAAATATATCAAATTGTAAAGACCATTGACACAATGAAGAAACTGCATTAACTAATGGGCAAAACAACCAGCTAGCATCAAAATGGCAGGATCAAATTCATACATAACAATATTAACCTTAAATGTAAATGGGCTAAATTCCCCCAAAAAAGACACAGACTGGCAAATTGGATAAAAAGCCAAGACCCATCAATGTGCTGTATTCAGGAAACCCATCTCACATGCAAAGACACATATAGGCTCCAAATAAAGGGATGGAGGAAGATTTGCCAAGCAAATGGAGAGCAACAAAATGCAGGGGTTGCATTCCTAGTCTCTGATAAAACAAGCTTTAAACCAGCAAAGATCAGAAGAGACAAAGAAATACATTATATAATGATAAAGGGATTAATGCAACAAGAAGAGCTAACTATCCTAAATATATATGCACCCAATACAGGAGTACCCAGATACATAAAGCAAGTTCTTAATGACCTTCAAAGAGACTTAGACTCCCACACAATAATAGTGAGAGACTTTAACACCCCACTGTCAATACTAGACAGATCAATGAGACAGAAAATTAACAAGGATATCCAGGACTTGAACTCAGATCTGGACCAAGCAGACCTAATAGACATCTACAGAACTCTTCACCCAAAAACCACAAAAATACACATTCTTCTCAGTACCTCATCACAGTTACTTTAAAATTGACCACATAATTGGGGTAAAACACTCCTCAGCAAATGCAAAAGAACGGAAATTATAACAAACAGTCTCTCAGACCACAGTGCAATCAAATTAGACCTCAGGATTAAGAAACTCACTCAAAACCACACAACTACATGGAAACTAAACAACCTGCTCCTGAATAACTACTAGATAAATAATGAAATGAAGGCAGCAATAAAGATATTCTTCAAAACCAATAAGAATGAAGACACAATGTACAAGAATCTCTGGGACACATTTAAAGCAGTGTCTAGAGGGAAATTTATATCACTAAATGCCCACATGAGAAGTGAGGAAAGATCTAAAATCGACACCCTAACATCACAAAAGAACTAAAGGAGCAAGATCAAACAAACTCAAAAGCTAGCAGAAGACAAGAAATAACTGAGATCAAAGCAGAACTAAAGGAGATAGAGACACAAAAAACCCTTCAAAAAATCAGTAGATCCAGGAGCAGCGTTTTTGAAAAGATCAACAAAATAGGCCAGTAGCCAGACTAATGAAAAAGAAAAGAGAGAAGATTCAAATAGATGCAATAAAAAATGATAAAGAGAATATCACCACCTATCCCACAGAAATACAAACTACCATCAGAGATTACTAAAAACACCTCTATGCAGATAAACAAGTAAATCTAGAAGAAATGGATAAATTCCTGGACACTTACACCCTCCCAAGACTAAACCAGGAAGAAGTTGAATCCCTGAATAGACTGATAACAAGATCTGAAGTTAAGGCAGCAATTAATAGCCTACCAACTAACAAAAGTCCAGGACCAGATGGATTCACAGCCGAATTCTACCAGAGGTACAAAGAGGAACTGATACCATTCCTTCTGAAACTATTCCAAACAATACCAAAAGAGGGAATCCTCCCTAACTCATTTTATGAGACCAACACCATCCTGATACCAAAACCTGGAAGAGATGCAACCAAAAAAGAAAATTTCAGGCCAATATCCATGATGAATATTGATGCATAAATCTTCAATAAAATACTGGCAAACCACATCCAACAGCACATCAAAAAGCTTATCCACCGTGATCAGGTCGGCTTCATCTCAGGGATGCAAGGCTGGTTTAACATCTGCAAATCTATAAACATAATCCATCACATAAACAGGACCAAAGACAAAAACTACACAACGATCCCAATAGATGCAGAGAAGGCCTTTGACAAGATTCAACAGCGCTTTATGCTAAAAAAAACTCTCAATAAACTAGACATCAATGGATTATATCTCAAAATAATAAGAACCATTTGTGACAAACCCACAGCCAGTATCATACTGAATATGAAAAAACTGGAAGCATTCCCTTTGAAAACTGGCACAAGATAAGAATCCCCTCTCTCACCACTCCTATTCAACATAGTATTGAAAGTTATGGCTAGGCCCATCAGGCAAGAGAAAGAAATAAAAGATATTTGAATAGGAAGAGAGGGCATCAAATTGTCCCTGTTTGCAGATGACATTATTGTATATTTAGAAAACCCCATTGTTTCAGCCCAAAGTCTCCTTAAGCTGATAAACAACTTCAGCAAAGTCTCAGGATATAAAATCAATGTGCAAAAATCACAAGCATTCATATATACCAATAATAGACAAACAGAGCCAAGTCATGAGTGAACTCCCATTCACAATTGCTACAAAGAGAATAAAATATCTTTGAATACAACTAACAAGGGATCTGAAGGACCTCTTCAAGGACTACAAACCACTGCTGAAAAGGAAATAAGAGAACACAAACAGATGGAAAAACATTCCATGCTCATGTTTAGGAAGAATCAATATCATGAAAATGGCCATACTCCCCAAAGTAATTTATACATTCAGTGCTATCCCTATCAAGCTACCAAGGACTTTATTCACAGAATTGGAAAAAAACACCCTAAACTTCATATGAAACCAAAAAAGAGCCTGCATGGCCAAGACAATCCTAAGCAAAAAAAAAAAAAAACTGGAGGCATCATGCTACCCGACTTCAAACTATATTACAAGGCTACAGTAATTGAAACAGCATGGTACTAGTACTAAAACAGAGATATAGACCAATGGAACAGAACAGAGGCCTCAGAAAGAACGTCACACAACTACAACCATCTGACCTTTGACAAACCTGACAAAACAAGCAATGGGGAAAGAATTCCCCATTTAATAAATGGTATTGGGAAAACTGGCTAGCCAAATGCAGAAAGCTGAAACTGGACCCTTTCCTTATACCTTATACAAAAATTAACTGTAGATGGATTAAAATTTAAACATGAGGCCTAACACCTAAAAAAAAATCCTAGAAGAAAACCTAGGCAATACCATTCAGGGCATACACATGGGCAAGGACTTCATGACTAAAACACCAAAAGCAATGGCAACAAAAGCCAAAATAGACAATGGGATCTAATTAAACTTAAGAGCTTCTGCACAGCAAAAGAAACTATCAATAGAGTGAACCTGCAATGAACAGAATGGGAAAAAATTTTGCAATCTACCCATCTGACAAAGCTACTATCCAGAATCTGGAGAACGTAAACAAATTTACAAGAAAAAAGCAACCCCATTAAAAAGTGATGAAGGACATGAACAGACACTTTTCAAAAGAAGACATTTATGCAGCCAAGAAACATATGAAAAAAAGCTCATCATCACTGGTCATTAGAGAAATGCAAATCAAAACCACATTGAGATATCTCCTCAAACCAGTTAGAATGGCTATCATTAAAAAATCAGGAGACAACAGATGCTGAAGAGGATATGGAGAAATAGGAACCCTTTTACACTGTTGGTGGGAGTGTAAATTAGTTCAACCATTGTGGAAGACAGTGTGGTGATTCCTCAAGGATCTAGAAACAGAAATACCATGTGACCCAGCAATCCAATTACTGAGTATATACATACCCAAAGGATTATAAATTATTCTACTGTAAAGACACATGCACACATATGTTTATCACAGCACTGTTTACAATAGGAAAGTCTTGGAACCAACACAATTGCTCATCAGTGATAGACTGGATAAAGAAAATGTGGCACATATACATCATGGAATACTATGCAGCCATAAAAAGGATGAGTTTATGTCCTTTGCAGGGACATGGATGAATCTGGAAACCATCATTCTCAGCAAACTGACACAAGAACAGAAAAGCAAACACCACATGTTCTCACTCATAAGTGAGTGTTGAACAATAAGAACTCACAGAGACAGGGAGGGGAACATCACACACCAGGGCCTTGAGGGTGTGGGGCTAGGGGACGAACAGCAGGGGGTGGGGGGACGGGGGAGGGATAGCATTAGGAGAAATACCTGATGTAGATGACGGTGCAATGGATGCAGCAAACTACCACCATGGCACGTGTATACCTATGTAACAAACCTGCACTGTCTGCACATGTACCCTAGAACTTAGAGTGTAATTTAAAAGAATAAATTTGAGTCAAAATATGACTTTTTTGATATAATAAAAAGTAATGGAAGAAAAAAATTGATAAAAGGAAATATTTTCTCACTATATTTCAAGGCAAATACCAGAAAAAGATAAGTTTATTTCAATCAATAAGACTTTCATAATCATAGTTCAAACCAATATGATCAATGCTTCATGCCACAGTTCTTGGCACCCTTCATGGAACACAACAATGGATTCCCAAACAGAATTAGGAAGCCACAGTTTAAGTAGTAATGACCCTGCCTCCACTACTAAGTTTGGATGATCTTGGGTGAGTTACTAAAGATCTCATTTCAATCTTCTCATCTCTAAAATAAGATCAGTAATACGCACCCTATCTACCACACAGGAATGTTCTGAGGAACAAAAGGGGACTTAAGTTCCTTTTGTTTAGGTATGGAGAAATAGCACCATACCAACATGACATATTGTCATTATTTACCATCATATTTGTAGCATTTATTACCTTATGCCATCCTTGTGTCTGTCTCCATCTTGCTGAGCTATTTTTACTCTCATTCACAAGCAGCATCTTCCATTTTGGCTGTTAATTTGGTTCCATATTAATATTGTTTTAGTATTATGTCAAATACTGCAGAGAAATGTAAAATTTGGAGAATAACCTATAAGTAATCTCTATAGTAGTAGAGTTTTATGACTATCTTACTAAAGAATAAAGTGAAATTGTTAACGTGCATTTCCAAGGTTGCTTACAAATACTGTATTATTATTACTCTTTATAGGAGACCTGTGAATCCATCCTCAACTGTGCACTGGAAGAGCTAAAGCAATTTCATGAACTACAGAAGCCAGACTGCAAGCTCTCTGGGTTTCGCTTACCTTCCAAGACACCATCTATTACCTCAGAAGCTGTGGTTCCAGAAGCCGGATTGGTCATTGACGGGAAGACATTGAATGCCATTTTCCAGGGAAAGCTGGAGAAGAAGTTTCTGGAATTGACCCAGTATTGTCGGTCTGTACTGTGCTGCCGCTCCACACCACTCCAGAAGAGTATGATAGTCAAGCTGGTGCGAGACAAGTTGCGCGTCATGACCCTTTCCATAGGTACCCATCATGCTGAGATACGGGTGGCACCTTGGCAGGGAAGATCTGATGAGAGGGTGGATCAGAGGTGGGAGGTCAGGTCTCAAAGTCAGGATGCTTAGGCTGTGAGTCGTTGTCTTAGAGGGAGAGTGTTCAAAATGACAATCAAGATGCAGCAGCTGGGGATGAAGTGGGACCGTGCAACCAAGTTCTTGGGACTAGCAAGTTAGCTAAAGAACAACCAGGACTTAGATGAAGGTCAGAACCAACAGAGGCCTTGAATTCAGTATATTCAGGTAGCTCAAGAAACATTGCCATCAATGATATATACTCAGACCATCTTAATTCTGGGATGCAGATCATTTTCCCTTTAATACTTTATACATGGCACAACATCACGTATTTAAGGATTTGATATCATTCTGAGTGTTGATGGTTGGTGGAGAGATTTTAAAGATTGGTACTGTCTTATGTTTAATTTTGTGTGCTTATTTCTAAATATGAGGCCAGCACAAAGCGTATCACCAAAAGATGCTAGCATTGGTTGATGAAGAATTTTTCAGAGGGGGCTAAACTTTAATCATGTTAGGACAGAGAAATTAAAACTGCACTTACTTAACATCTTTCAGTAACAACCAAACCCGGTTTAAAGGAATATTCATGATCTTCTGTTACCTTCAGCCACATCTCTTGTTGTGGCCACCTTTCCCTCTCCAACATTTGCCTTTCCATGTTCCAACAAATAACTGTTTACCATTCTCCAGGGACCTTGTCCTCTCTCACTTCTGGGACTTTGCACAAGTTATTTCCTCTGTAAAACACTTCTTCCAATGCCACCTAACTTTGCTTTCCTCTGGGGGTTCCCACAGCACTCAGTATTCATAGCTCACTGTCATGCTTTCTGTGATGGCCTCAGTAGACCATGAGTTCCTTGAGTAGAAAAATCATGTCAGCCTAATTCACTGTTGGATACCAAGCCCAGCACATACCAAGCACATAGTAAATATTGCGTTCACTTAGGGACATTCTTACAGATGGTGCCAGCCTCTCCTCCTCCTACACAGGCATGGGAAAAGAGTTTCTTTCCTGACATTTCAAATAGGAACCCTATTAAACATGATGGTTTTGTTCCTGCTATTCAGGTAAGAACAGTAGAGAATAATAACAAGAGTGGGACAGAAAGAAAGCAGAGAGCAAACCTTTAGCAAAGACATCCTACTTTTATGCCCAGAATCGTCCTCTTCAGAAATTTAGACACACACATTGTAGTAGCCCAAGAATGATTCTCTGAGGTCAGATATTGGCTTCACTCCCATAGCAACAGAAAAAAGCCAGTGTGGTGAGAAATAGCATGGTTTCACACCTCTAGTTCTGGTTCACTAACAGAAGAGGTTAAAGGTTGGATTTGTTCTTCCATGGGGATGATTAAAATTATGCATTGCTATGCAATCAAGAAAAAAAATAATCATTTTAGAATAAAGGCTACTTATGGCAAAATTTTTAAGACCAATAAATGTAAAATCAGATAACTAGGAGAAGAATCATTCTCTCCCTCCCATTCCATATTCTATACCATAATAATATAAATTTAACTGTGGCTTATTCTGAAACACTACTAGAAAACAGGTAGGGCCAGGAAAAGAATCAAGTTCAGCATAGTCTACAACAAGGGTTGGCAAACTATGGCCTGCAGGCTAAATCCAGCCCATGGCATGTTTTTGTATGGATACTAAGAATGATTTCTTTTTCAGTGTAAAATTTACAAAAGACTAATAGCCTTTCAGCAAGAACAACTGTTCAGTTTTGCTTCTTGGCTCACAAAGCCTGAAATAGTTACCACTTTACCCTTTACAGAAAAAGTTTGCTGAACTCCTATCTAAAAGATAAAGCACTGGGGAGAGTTCAGCTTCTGGGGAAGGCCTTATCGTATAGAGCTATCTTTGGCTACTTAAATTTAATTAAATCAAATTCACCAGCAAAATTTTCATAGTCACATGTGGCTACTGGTTTCTGTATTGCACAGTGCAGATATAGAACATTTCCCTCATCAGAGAAAGATCTTGAACAGTCTTGGTATAGAAGAAGACTGCGTGTGTGTATGTGTATGTGTTGTGGGGGGAGGTGTTCGTGTGTGTTTCTATGCCTTACCTCCAGTTTTATGAAACAACTCAGTTTGTTGAATGGGAACTCAGTGTGATTATATTTCAAAAACACAAGTCAATCTCTTTTTTGTACACTGAGAAACAAAACAGAATGTCATCCCTCTCCTTGGAAACCATTGACAATCTGATGATTTCACTGTCCAAACTGTCCAGTTGTCTTGATATGGTCAGTATTTCAAGTTTGACCGAGGGAAGAGCATTGGCCCTGGAATCTGAAAGATCGAGTTCCATTTCTCCTGGGTCCTTTCTCTAGCTGGATTACCCTTGCCAAGTCTCTAAGTTGCTCAAATACTCCATTTTGTTATCAGTAAAGTTTATTATAACATTTGTGAGGGCATTTTTTTTGGGGGGGGGAAATGCCCAAGTCCCTTGATTACCATCCTATCCCCAATACCTAATGTTGTGCCTAGAAAAAAAGACACTTAGTAAGTCTTGTATTTGTTGAATGGTAAAGAAAAAGGTAGGATTTCTTGTCTAAAGAAGAAAAGACATTCTCAAGCTAAGTACTACAGCAATGACTTTCTATAGAACTATTCAGAGTAATGTTAAAAGGATTCAATTATACATAACTGGGGACACTTGAGAGCTACTTCGTTGTCACTGAGCAGCTGGACCAGAAATAAAGACACCTCATGACCTCTCTTCTTTCAGGTGATGGAGCAAATGATGTAAGCATGATTCAAGCTGCTGATATTGGAATTGGAATATCTGGACAGGAAGGCATGCAGGTATTGTTCTCTGTAACTGTTCTTGTTTCTTCCTTCTTTTCTTTGGTCCTTAGTTGCAATATAAGGAATTCTCCAGAATGTTGGAGAAACTTCTCCCTGAGAACTTCTCCCCACATCCAAAGCTGCAATGCCCTCCCTAAGCAATGACAGACAGAAGGACATTTGAAATCATTCTGTAAATGACATTTTTGTCCTGATGGCCAGTTTGACATGCAAATTGCTTGGTATACTTTCATAGTGTCAAAATTTAGTCACAATTCAGCTCGGAAGAAGCATACTAACTTGACCGCTAAATTTTACCATTAAAACAGAGAACATTTTGTGGGTTTTGAGCCATTAACAATTGTATTTCCACCACCAGTGCAGACATTTGGCACTGCCTAATTTTTCGATGAGGATAGAGAGCATTGACTGTGAAGCCACAGAGTAGTTTGAAATGTTACCCCTTGTGTATCTCCTATATGCCAGCAATCTGTTAGACCAGAGCTATCCAATCTTTTGGCTTCCCTGGGCCACATTGAAAGAAGAATCGTATTAGGCTACACATAAAGCACACTAATACTAACTGTAGCTGATGAGCTTTAAAAAAATTGCAAAAAGTCTCAATTTTGGGCCTCATTCAAAGCCATCTGGGCCACATGTGGCCTGCAAGTTGGACAAGTTTGTGTTAGACACTTCGCATTTGGTATCTCATTGAATTTTAATCATCATCACACCCTGTATGTTAGGGATTGCTATTCCATTTTTAGATGGGGAAACTGAGGCCCAGGGAATTAGCCAAACCAAAATTTATACCAGGATTTATAAACAGACATGTTCAGTGTTCACATTTTTAAGAGTACTATAAACTGTGTCTTGTTCTGAGTAATCCCAGGGGCAGAAGACATATTTCAGCTCCATGTGAAGGAAGAGCTGTCACCTATCAGCTCCATCTGTGAATGGAGCCAATGGTCTGCCTCAAGTGGGGGTGAAGGGTGTTCAGAGGATTGAAAATTGCTTGAATGGAAGCCCCTACTCTCTGGCTAACCATCACATGCCTAGCATGGTGCCTGACACATATTGGGCCACAGTAAATGCTCATTGGATAAATGGATGAAGAGCTGGCCTAGACCCTTCTGATCTGGCCTCCTTGAATTCTAGTGAGATTTGGATTTCCCAGAAGGGAGGCAGGATGTCAGACTCTAAAAAGCTACCCAAGAGTGACCACAACAAGGGGACTTTAGGACTCTGTTGGCCACAGGCCTAGACCAAAGCAGCACCCTTGAGGGAGTCCCTCTGGGGCACCAGCAGCCATGGATGGAAGCTGATGTGTCTGCTCTCCCTTCTCAGGCCGTCATGTCCAGCGACTTTGCCATAGCCCGCTTTAAGCACCTCAAGAAGCTGCTGCTTGTGCATGGCCACTGGTGTTACTCGCGCCTGGCCAGGATGGTGGTGTACTACCTCTACAAGAATGTGGTGAGTAGCCTATGGCATCCTCCCACCCAGGCCTTGGCAGTCCTTGCCACAGGGCCAGATCCACCTAGCAGTGAGCAAAGCACCTCCGCATCATAAGGAAATGAGTCAGGCTGGCATGGCGTTGGACCTTGAAACTGTTCCTTAATAGCTCTGTGACCTTGAGCTAGACTCTTCACTTTCTATTTTTGTGAAGTTATTGTGAGAATTGGCAATGCTGTATGAAAAGCACCTAGCAGAGAGAGGGTGCAAATGGCTACAAGTGTGGACTCTGGAGTCAAACAAAGGTTCAAATCTAGACTCTCATATACGGTAATGTCGTTAAATTTCAGTTTCACCATCTGTAAATGGGGTGGTGATAGCACCTTTCTCATATTTGCTACAAGTATTAAATGAGAGCTTGTATACGAAGTGATTAGCATATCATAATCATCTATAAAATTAGCCATTTTTGGTTATTGTTGTTGTCATTACTCTTGGAGTTAAATCTCATAAATGAGATTATCTTATTGTAACAAAGAAGGATTTGAAGAGCTAGTCTGACCTGTGTCTTAGATTTCCTCTCCATGTATAGCCAGCTCAATGCAAGAGCTATACCCCATGCCTTGGGAGAGTGAAGGTGAAAAGCACCTCACAGAATGTAAGGCTGGAGCCCATGGCTCCAACTTCAGACCTGCACATCACTTCAGTGCCCCTGAGCTTTCTTTCAGGGAGTTCCTGGAGGGCAGGATACTAAATAAAATATTTACTTGGCAAAGATGTTTGAGGTGCAGAGATTGGGCAATCTTACTTGACTCCAGCATGCTGTATGACCTTGAAGAAACTGAGGCACACAGAGATTAATTGATCTTTTCATCAATAATATGGGGAGACTGACTAACTCTGTGTCAAGAGGCTTTAGTGTCAGAGCTCTGAAAAGCATATAGCCCTATACAAATACAAACAATAAGTTGTGTCTCCTAACAAGTATGTTGGTTTCTGTCTTGTTGATGAGGGCCCAAAGCAAACACATACCAACAGAGGAATTAAAACTGTCAGAGCGTTCTTGTTTGAAAAGTCCTTTATTAACAGTGGGTATAGGAAGAAGTCAGAACATTGCTATACTAAGGGAGGGAACAAAAGACTGAGTTTTTCATTATCTAGTTCAAAGGCTTTGAATAAACCCCAAGATCCTCCAAACAGAATTTGACTTCTCCTTGAATAAGACCAGGGTGTGGAAGAAAAACATTAGCCAGGTAGCAGCTAAAAAATTGCATTTTTCTCTTGCTCCAGTCTTTCTTTCAGCCTCTGACACAGTCACCCTTGCTCAGAAGTGACTTTCTGTGCAAAGTTCAATGTATATGTAAATAAACAGCACGACAAAGGTAATGTAAATTCAATCAACTTGATGGCAATATTATCTCAGCAAGTCTACGCAAACAAGTCACTCCATCTGACTTGAAACTCACTTTGAGAGTGAAAGACTGTTTACTTAGAATTCAAAATGCCCCCATTTAACTTTTTTGGCAGCTCAAGGAATAATTCTTTTGAATAAGCACAGCCTCTTCTCTGCATTAAATTTGTGAAATAGAAAAGAAAATGTTTCCAACCAGCCACGCTTTCAAAGCTTAAATGATATTTATTTCCAGCCCAATGCCATGCTCAAAGTTGCGATACTGATGCCACATTATCTCCCTGTTGTAATTAGAAGGTGGAGAACTATGACTTCCATATCCAAAACCAATTTCAGAGGGGATTAAAACCTGGCCTGCTCTGAAATTTGAACAATGAATTAATTACAGTACTGTAGCTTCTTGGTAGAAAGAGCAGCCATCCAATCTCAGCAATGCTGCCACAGGGTTCGATGCACTCCCTGCAAGGTACAAAGATTCCAGTTAAGCAGAAGTGAAAAACAAGCAAGACCTTACCAGGGCCTCAAGAGGAAAGAAGCACTCTGTAATGTTAAAACTCCAGGATGAGTGTTAGAATAGAGCTAAGATTAACTACATCAATTCAAACAACAACTGAATGTCTGCTGTGTGTCAGGAACAGGGCTGAGCAATGGGCATAGAGCAGGAATCAAGCCAATCATGGCCCATGTGAGGCTTCCTGTCTACATCTGGGCTCAGGAAGCTTTTTCTTCGAAGAGCTAGACAATACTTTCAGCTTTGCAGGCTGTACATGTCTAGAAGAGTCTAATTGTGTAAGTCAAAGACAGGACTGAGAAAGTTTAGAGTTGGTTAAAGAGAAAGAACTTTGAAATTTCAGATGCTGATTGTACCACTCTCTAGCTCTGAATTTGGGCAAGAGGCAACGGTATCTCAGAGTCTTGGATTCTTCATCTGTAAAATGGGCCTAATAATGTTAATATTATTGTTGATATCAATATGTGATATATTAGTACAATATATAGTACTATTACTATCAGCAATATTAATCTTGCAAGGTTGTTAAACTATTGTGTGTATTGCAATCCAATGATATACTAGATGCTAATATACTGATGTTTATCTCACTTTTGGCACATATCGAAGGTCAAATTTTATAACTGATGTTACTACTACTAATAGCCCCTCCAAAATAACATTGACCCAGCAGTTCAGAAATAGGAGTTCCAGCTTGAACACAAAATTGCTGGATGATTCCTTGCAAGACCCTTCACATCTCTGTGCCTCTGCCCCACATAATTGAGAAGTTCTACTCCTAACTGCTGGACCAGCTGCTTATATGTATGACCTTGGTCAAATCACCAAACCATATAGCAAAATGGTAGACAGTAACAGTGACTCAGCCCATCCACAAGAGAGGAGATCTTGAGTGGGAAAAAGCTTTAGAAAAAAATGAACAACGTTTTGGCAGATTTCTCATTTATGCTTCTGAGCTGCATGACCATTAGGAAAGTATAGAGAAAGTCAACCTTCTCACGAGGTCATCCTCCTACCAGGTGTCCTGCTCATGGTTCAATCTTTCTATTACCCCTTCATCAGTGACATCCCTTTCTATTACCACTCTACCACCATTCATATTTCACATGCCATGGTCTAGGTACTACTATTCCCAGCTGACAGATGATAAAATGTTTAGAAAGATTAAGCAGTTTGTCTAAGGTCACACAGCTAGTAAGTGACAGGCAGGGGATTCAGAACCAGACCTCTCTGCCTCCAAAACCTGTGCTTTTAACCACCATAGTACAGTAATTTCTCATTCAGTGTCATCAGTAGGTTCTTAGAAACTGTGATGTTGAATGAAACAGTGTTATTCCAGAACTTTCCCTACATCATTTTGCTTGAAGTTGTCGTTTCTAAGAACTTATTGGCAATGTTAAGTGAAGACTTACTGTTTACTTACCTTAAACAAGTTGGTGGAGTTCCCTTCAGGTCCTGAAGAATGTTAGTAGTAGCAGTAGTAACAGCGGCAGCTACTGCTATAAGGATTAGAATTATCTCTAATCCTTACATAACCCTGTGTGAGGAATGAGGAAACTGCCACTCCAGTGGCTCCCAGAGCACCCAGGCAGCAGCTGGTGAGCGGCTGCACACGGGGTGTGACTCATAAGGCCATGCTCTTTCCCTGCAGTGCTATGTCAACCTGCTTTTCTGGTATCAGTTCTTCTGTGGTTTCTCCGGCTCCACCATGATCGATTACTGGCAGATGATTTTCTTCAATCTCTTCTTTACCTCCTTGCCTCCTCTCGTCTTTGGAGTCCTGGACAAAGACATCTCTGCAGAAACACTCCTGGCATTGCCTGAGCTATACAAGAGTGGCCAGAACTCTGAGGTAAGGGAACCCCTCCACCAAGGAGTGCTGACTTCAGGTTCTTACTGACTTCTTCCTCCCCACGGAGGCATCAGAGGAAGAGCTCTATGCTGGGTCAGGAGCCTGCATTCTGACCACTGTTCCCTCACTTTGAGTAACTCCTCTCCCCCTTTCTGACCTGTTTCCCATTTGCTATTGAAGGTGTTGAACCAGACTGGTGGGTATTTTTAATTATTTCTTAACTAAATCACACATTACTATGGGACTGCCCTAGTGGAAGGGGAAGAAGCATGCGGAAAGATCCTATCCCTTTCAGCAGACCCCCTCCATGGTCTGAGATACAGCGATAGAATCCCCAAAGCCCACTTTGGGAAGCCTTGAGATTTACAGCTACTTTGCTTTTCACTGGGTAAGGTACACAAATGCTTCTATTTCCTATTAGGGAAGGCAAAACTTAGAACCCAAAATTACATGTGTTTTAGGACTTGCTGGTATCAAATAGACTAAGGCAGGCCTGAGAAGCCATGTGGTGGCTTTCTAGAAGGCCCAGAGAGGCCACACTACAGCCCTGAATGATTTGGAGAAGTCAGACAGCAGGCACTCTCAGCACCAGCAAGAAGCTGGACCAAGGGACACTGAATGCCTTGAAAAGGGAGCTCTGGGAATAGGGACTTTGCAATGCCAGAGAGTATCTTTGCACCTGGAGGAAAGGAGGGCAAAGCCAAATGTGGTGTTTCAAAGCTGGCGATTATTTATAGACAAGCAGCAAGCCCAGTTGTAACCCAAAGATAAGAGGAGAAAGCAACATAGCAGACCAAGCAGTCCAGACAAAGAGGGCATGGTAGGAGCGCGTGTTCATCTTGGTCTCTTCTAAGTTTACCCTTCCATCAACGTGCTGGCTGCATAACAAATTCCTTAAGAATCTAAAAGAAGTTGATGAAGCAAAACCCAAAAACAGTAAAGGTTTCACTTTTCCCAGGGAAGGCACAAAGATTGATGGCTGAGAAGGCTTGTTTCTGAAGTTGAGCTTGAGAAACTCTTGGGATTCCGTGATTCAGCGCTATGATTGGGATCTCTCTTTCAGATGCCCCTTAGAAATTTAGAATCTCTACACTTACCGAGTTTGTAGTAGCACTAGAAATACAGCAGAGAGAGATAATAATGAATAACCGAGTGCTTGCTAGGCACTAAGGCCTGAGTACTTACTGGGTACCAAGTCACGATTGCATTTAGTCCTCCTTAACGCCAAGGAAATAGGTTGTATTATTTTTGCCCACATTTCCTGGAAGAAAAAACTAGTTCTCTGAGCAGTTTAGTAATTTTCACAAGGTTACACAGTTGAACTGAAGTCTGTCACCCCCAAGTCTGTACTCCTAATTACTCTATTCTATTGCCACAAATACAAGAGGCATCGTAAGTGTCTGGTTGCCTGTCCCAGCCACTGCAAGAAAGTTGCTTGCAAAGAATAGAGGCTTCCTATAAGAGTGATAATTATTGGTGTGTTCTCTCCTGGCAGTACTATAACCTGTCGACTTTCTGGATTTCTATGGTGGATGCATTCTACCAGAGCCTCATCTGTTTCTTTATCCCTTATCTGGTAAGTCATATAGTCCCATTCTAACCACATACATTGTAGAGAGGAACTGGTCCTTTTTATATAAAATTCCAGACTAGTAGTGTCTTTCTGGATACTTTAGAGCAGAGGCTCACACAGGTGACCTGCAAGCTACATCCAACCCAAGGTGTGTGAAAAGCCAAAACACTACCTAAACAGTTTGGTTTCTGCTGGCACTTGAAAAACTGAAAGCTATATTTATACTGGATCACTTTTTTCCTCATAGCAAAAATCTAGACTTGACTTTGCAGCTGGGCCCACCTCGTAAGCATGTTCTTCAGTCTCTACAACTCCCCTTTGCCTTATACCTGGCCATCTTTTCTCATTAATTGTTTCCTACTTCAACACTGAAGGGATTTGAATTTACTACCCTTGATTTTTATATAGACTTGTGCTTCAAAGATTAAGGAAGCTAGTGTTCAGGCAGCAAATTCTGATAATGAGATACCACATTATCTGAAAAAAAAATAGGAAGAATGCAAATAACCAGGGATACCAGCCCAATCTCAATTTGATTCCTCTGTTTAAATAGTGCAAATTTAGGTAGGAAACAATATATGTATTCTATCTGGACACAGGGAAGAGGATCAGAAACAGTTACCACCAGGTAAACACTGTTGCTTATCCAGCCTCTGGGTTCATATTCTCTCATAATTAGGAAGATTATGGGGGTAGAGGAGGCAGGGATCTCATGCTTTGATTGAATTTATTGGCTTAAAATACCCTCCCTGGCCAGGTCTCTGCTTGACTTTCCTGCTTTATCTTTTGCCCTTGAATATGTGCTACAGGTCTACAATGCAGGACTCTTTGGAGTTCTACAAACCCTCTGTGTTCACCCTCAGTTCTGACCTTTGCTGAAACTGCATTTACCCTCTCTTTCCAAGTGATTAACTCCTCTTATTCTGATCTCAGCTAATCTGTCCTCTCTTCTGTGTTTCCAGGGTACCTTGTACTTGCCTCTTTTATAGCACTTACTTTCTTAAATTGTCCCACATCTGCCCTGCTAATAGACTACACTCATTTTGTAGGCAAACACAGAAGTATCCTCAGCTGTTAGCATAGTGTCTGATGGGCTTTCAGTGAGTTCTTCCTTCATTCATTCCACAATGGTTTCACAATACCCATCTTGGCTTACTCTCGCAAACACCATTTCTAAATTAGTCCTATCAGTTCCTTTCTTGTCTTGATCTGTTCCACAGATCAGTACCATGTGGAAAGCAGCTAGGTACCTCCTTCTTCTCCATTGACAACTGCCTTCATTGATGCTTTATAATCATCGTGTCAAAGCCAAAGTTTTACGTCCAGACACATCTGATAATGACTGTCTGTTCCTCCTCTGCAGACCTATAAGGGCTCTGATATAGACGTCTTTACTTTTGGGACACCAATCAACACCATCTCCCTCACCACAATCCTCTTGCACCACACAATGGAAATGAAGACATGGGTAAGTGTCACTGAGCCCCTTTAGCTTAAAAATTGTGCTCCTGACCATTGACTATACTCAAATTTCTGAATTGTTTTACTCTGTGTTATTGATCCACTCAATAAATACACACTAAGCTCCTACCTATATCCCACCTGTACAGAGAAGAAAGAGGTGAAAAAGATAAAATTTTGGCCTCAACTTGCTTTTCATCTAATCAGGATGTTAAAATACTTATAAAATAATGAGACAATTAGTTGCAAAAATAGATAATACCAATTGATAAAAGGTTCAGGGGTATGGCCGGACACGGTGGCTCTCGCCTGTAATCCCAGCACTTTGGGAGACGGAGGTGGGTGGATCAACTGAGACCAGGAGGTTGAGACCAGCCTGGCCAGCATGGTGAAAGCTTGTCTCTACTAAAAGTAAAAAGTTAGCTGGGTGTGGTAGCAGGCACTGTTGATTTCAGCTACTCGGGAGGCTGAGGTAGGAGAATTGCTTGAACCCAGGAGGCGGAGGTTGCAGTGAGCCAAGATCGTGCCACCACATTCCAGCCTGGGTGACAGAGTGAGACTCCATCTCAAAAAAGAGTTCAGGGGTGTTTCAGAGACAGGGAAAACACTGACCATACATACATGAGGCTGTGTTAGGGGGGAATTCTACCTATTTAATTTTAATTTTAGGGTGAATAATTAGAAACCTACCTCCAGGTAACCATATCTGAGGGATATTCAAATATCACATTTTGATATCTAAGAAGGCACTGTCACTGTTTTGACTGCATTCTTCTAATCAGTGGTAACTATAAAAACAAACAGCATACAATTCTATGCGTGGTGTCTCTACATGATTAGCATATATTATTTAACCTCCCGGAGCCCTGTGTGTTAGGTGTTTTTTTATTCCCATTTTACAGATAGATGCAATAAGGTTAAACTTGCCCAAGCAGTGCAAGATCGAAGCAAGTTTTGAACCCTGGCAGTTTAATATGAGCCATTAACATCCATGCTAACAGTGTAAATAGATACGATTGAATGGTACATGGGGACTACTTTACAGAAGGTTTGTCCTTAGCCATGCTGAAATGTCTTTCTGGACACACAAGCATTAAATATTTGGAAAATGGCCTCAAGTAGGCTCAACGTGTTCCTACATTCTGCAGTGGAACTCCCTACTCCAACCTCCCACCACCACTATCACAAGCTAAAAGCAGGCCATAACCAGCTGGACAGTGACGTATAAGAGCCACTCAAGGGTAGTTTTGGATCATGGAGTTCTCATTTTGAAAACCCCCTCTCCTATTCAGCATAGTATTGGAAGTTCTGGCCAGGGCAATCAGGCACGAGAAATAAAGCATATTCAAATAGGAAGAGACAAAGTAAAATTGTCTGTTTACAGATGACATGAATGATTGTATATTTTAAAAAAAAGAAAACCATTTTCTCAGCCCCAAAACTCCTTAAGCTGATAAGCAACTTTAGCAAAATCTCAGGATACAGTCAATGTGCAAAAATCACAAGCATTCATATACACCAAGAATAGGCAAGCAGAGAGCCAAATTATGAATGAACTTCCATTCACAGTTGCTACAAAGAGAATAAAATACCTAGGAATGCAGCTAACTAGGGAAATGAAGGATGTCTTCAAGAGGAACTACAAACCACTGCTCCAGGAAGTAAGAGAGGACACAAACAAATGGAAAAACATTTCATCCTTATGGATAGGAAGAATCAATATGGTGACAATGGCCATACTGCCCAAAGTAGTATTATAGATTCAATACTATTCCCATCAAACTACCATCAACATTCTTCACATAATTAGAAAACAGCTGCTTTAAATTTTATATGGAACCAAAAAAGAGCCCGTATAGCCAAGACAATCCTAACCAAAGAGAATAAAGCTGGAAGCATCACGCTACCTGACTTCAAACTATACTGAAAGGCTACAGTAACCAAAATGGACAGATAGACCAATGGAACAGAACAGAGACCTCAAATAACACCACATATCTACTACCATCTAATCTTCAACAAACCAGACAGAAACAAGCAATGGGGAAAAGATTCCCTATTTATTTACTAATTTGTGCGGAGAAAACTGCCTAGCCATGTACAGAAAACAAACTGGACACTTTCCTTATACCTTATACAAAAATTAACTCAAGATGGATTGAAGACTTAAATGTAAAACCCAAAACCATAAAAGCCCTAGAAGAAAATCTAGGCAATGCCATTCAGGACATAGGCATGGGCAAAGATTTCATGATGAAAACACCAAAAGCAATTGCAACAAAAATGAAAATTGACAAATGGGATCTAATTAAAGAGCTTCTGCACAGCAAAAGAAACTACCATTAGGGTGAACAGGCAATCTACAGAATGGGAGAAAATGTTTGCAATCTACCCGTCTGAGAAAGGTCTAATATCCAGAATCTACAAGGAACTTATAAAAATTTACAAGAAAAAAAAATCCCATCAAGAAGTGGGCAAAAGATATGAACACACACCTCTCAAAAGATAATACTTAATGTGGCCAAGAAACATGAAAAAGAGCTCAACATCACTGATCATTAGAGAAATGCAAATCAAAACCATAATTAGATACCATCTCATGCCTGTCAGAATGGCAAGTATTGAAAGTCAAGAAACAGCAGATGCTGGCGAGGCTGTGGAGATGTAGGAATGCTTTTACAATTGAGTGGATTGATGGGAATGTAAATTAGTTCAACCATTGTGGAAGACAGCGTGGCAATTCCTCAAGGATCTAGAACCAGAAATACAATTTGACCCAGCAATCCCATTACTGGGGATATACCCAAAGGAATATAAATCATTCTACTATAAAGACACATGCACATGTATGCTTACTGCAGCACTATTTACAATAGTAAACACATGGAACCAACCCAAATGCCTAACAATAATAGATTGGATAAAGAAAATGTGGTACACATACACCACAGAATACTAGGCAGTCATAAAAAAGAATGAGATCATGTCCTTTGCAAGGACATGGATAAAGCTGGAAGCCATCATCCTCAGCAAACTAATAAGAACAGAAAATCAAACACCACATGTTCTCACTCATAAGTGGGAGATGAACAATGAGAATACACGGACATAGGAAGGGGAACATCACACACTGGGGACTGTCAGGAGGTGGGGAACAAGAGGAGGGAGAGCATGCAGGGCGTAAAACCTAGATGACAGGTTGATAGATACAGCAAACCACCATGGCACATGTATACCTAGGTAACAAACCTGCACGTTCTGCATATGTATCCTGCAACTTAAAATTTTTTTAAAACCCTCTGCTCCAATTTGTGCCAGTGACAGACAGAATGATGTGATAAGACAAAAGAAAGGCATAGCCAGGCTTAAGTAAAGGACAAATTTCTTCATGGGCCAGAAACGCCAGAAGAGGCTGCAAAACAATGAGGAAAAGAAGGGGAAGAGAAGGCACTGGGAAGGTTCAAACTGCGACTTTCTGGAAACCAGGACAGGACACAGATCTTGACAGTGGGGACTCTGGCTCCTATGGGATAGGGCAGTCTGGAACCCCATCTACTACTGGGTCTAAAGTTCTCCTGCTCAAGAAAGAAATTGAAGGAAGAGATAACAATGGAAAGCTACTTGGAGGTATAGTTTTATCAGAAGCTGTTTGATACTAGAAACTACCAAGCTAAGGAAACATTTAGAATTCTTGAAAATAAAATATAGTCATTGAAATTAAAACTACAATTTGTAGGATCCACTCTAGGTCAGACCATAGCAAAAAAAGGAACTGCCAAATTGAAATGTAGTTTTAGGAGCTTATCCAGAACGACACATAAATATGAAAAATAATTAAGAGGAAATGGTGGCTGGAACAAATGGCTTCAGCCTCTTTAAAGAGGAATCTCAGGAGGAAAAAAGAATGCTGGAGAAGCAATATTTGAAGAAATTGTCATTGAGAATGAAAATATCAAAAATCTGTATGTATTGCCTAGGTATTTAATAATTAAACTGTACAGTGTAAAAGATACAGAGACAACCCTTAAGTCTGCCAGAGACTATAGACAAATTACCTGAAAAGGAACAGCTAGGCTGATAACCAAACAATGAAAGCCACAAAGACAATGGAGTAACTATCTTCAAACACCTGAAGAAAAACAACTAGAAAAGCTGCACTATTAAGAGTAAGGCAAAATAAATTCTATTTTCAGGTGAACTCTATAAGGTTTACTACTCATAGGTCCTCATAAAAAGAAGGAACATACTTCTGCAAGAATATAAAAAACAAAAGCTAAAACTATGAGAAACAACATTAGGAAGGGCTATTCAATAGGTAATTAATTTATGCTAAAGCCTTCATGGTGGATAGGAGAATAAAAATCCACATTTAACTATACATTTTTCCATAAAAGTTCACTTGTTTTAGTATCTTAACTACTAAAATGGAACAAAAAAAAATCTAGAAAACTATCAATTCTGCAGAATGTAGGAAACATGAAAAAATGAGCAAAGAAAATAATGGCGCAAAATGAGATGTTTAAATGTATCAGTACTCACATAAAGTCTAAGTGGATTAAATTCTTCCTTTAAAAACAAAAATTACAGATTGGATTTTTTCATCCAGCAAAAATAAGAAATGGACAAATTCACAATCATAGCTTGAGATTTTTATACAAATCTGAGAAACTGGCATAGGTCAGATTAAAAAAATAGAAGGGCTATAGAAACTTTTAATAAATTATGTTTGATCTAATATATAAAACTTTGCTCAAACCAAATAACATACATTTTTTTCAAACATACACAGACCAGTTACCAGAGAGAATTCTAAATCACAAAGGAATTTGAAAGAAAAAAATCCTAAAGTCCATGTTTTCTGACAGCAAGTCATTTAAATTAGAAGCCAGCAATAAACAGGTAGCCACACGAAGCCTAACATGCTTAGAAATTTCGAAAGGCACTCCTAAACAACTTATGAAATAAGAGTAAGTCATGATGGAAATTATAAATATCTCTTGCTGAATGACCATAAAAATACTAGCACTTTTAATTGCAAAAATCACGAGTACTTTTGTACCAACCTAAGGGTTAGAAATCCCCTAGTTTGGGTTGCTTTCCAGCCCCAGCAAATCAATAACGATCTGTCTTAAGTAGGAGCAGTAATTCCTCTCCCTTCAGCAGTGATTAGTCCAGGGTGGGTACCTGATCCAGCTCTTAGCCAATGAGAAGTCAAGCGAACTCTGGGACTTTCTTTTATTAATAGGATAGGGTCATGAAGCAAAAGCCTTTTGTCCCTCCTTTTCCTTCCCGCTTTTGTCAGTGCCCTGTGATCAAACGATGTGTGTCACTGCAGCCACTGTTTCAGGCAATGAGTTTAAGCACAAAGACAACTGCTGGAGATGCCAGAGCAGAAATATGAGAAGAGCTTGGATTCTTGGACACACTGAGCCTCTGCGACAACTTTGGAGTTGCCAGCCTTCAGATGTTTTGCTAGAAAAGATGATATTTCTTGTGTGTTTAAGCCGCTATCAGCCAGGCACACTGTCACTTGCAGTTGTAAATATTATAACAAATGCCATCACATTCCCAATGCCATATTCCCCAAATTACATTCAGAGAAGGAAACTAAAGCTAGCAAACCTTTGAAGGTACAGGGATCAGTGTTCCAACTAAGGTGTTGGGACTTTGCCTGGGAGGGAGATGTGTTCAGAAGATCCTCCCATCTCCAATGTTCCAACATCTACCTATGATACTTACCTCTCCCTTGCTTCACATCCTACCATGGCTCCCCATTGCTCTTAGGACAGAGTCCAAACTCCTCACTTATGGGCCTGTAACATCTGGCTCTTGCTGTCCCCCTGGCATCACCAGTGATGCTTCCTACTTCATATTAGATCCCAGCCAGACCAAGTTAGTTTTAGTTCTCGAATACCCTATCTCACTTCTAGGCCTCTGCATTTGCTAATTTCTCTCCCTCTTCCCCCATTTCCTCTGGCTCTCTCCTCATCCTTCAGGCCTCATCTCAAATGTTGCCTCCTCCAAGAGGCCTTCCTTGGTATCTAAACTGGATTCTGTAACCCCTTGGGCTCCCATTGCACCTTGTGATTCCTCTTTTTAAGCACTTATTGAACTGAATTATGATTTGTTTTCATAACTGCTCTGCACTATGCTGCTTTCCGTTCTCTTTCCTAACTTCTGGCCCTGCTTACCAAATGCTAGCTTAAGCTCATGGCCAGATTCTTGGCTGTAGACTCAATGACAATTGCTTCCCATAGCCTCTCCATCACCTTTTTGCAATCACATCTGCAGTTGGATGTGCTGGTTTCTCAATTTGGTGACTTTTATCCTTTAAGTCCTCTTCTAGGCTTCACCTTCCCATTCCTCTTATAATTATGGGACATCTAGTCCCTGTAGTAAATCTCTTATCCTAGACAATCACAGTGACTCTGCTCCCCTGACTGATACACAATGCAGAGCAGGTACTGTCTCTTGGCTTTCGAGAAGGACACACGATCCAGAACTCCATCCAGACAATTCTACCCACCCCATCCACAGTAATTGGTTCAGGTATGTACATATGACCCAGTCCTGGCCAATCAGACCCTGCCTGAGGATTTTTGTTGGGGAGCAGAAGCAGTCTTTGCACTGTGGTTGCTGAGCCAATTGTTTGGAAGCCTGGAGTAACTGGCAAATTCTTGCCATAATGTAGAAAGGACTACTGGAGAATGAAGCCAACAGAGAGGAAAGCAGGATGAAGAAAGGGAGAGGTACAGAATCCATGGGACATTGCTGAGTGCCTACATCCAGCTTTGCCTAAAGCTAAACTTGCCTCTAGGCTTATTAAAGCTCAAGTCAGTAACAGTTGGTTTTTTGTACCATCTAGTCAAAAGAGCTTGGCCAATGTGTGAACGATAACTATCTGTTAAATGAATGAATCTCAAATTGACTGTGGCTATTTAGAGTTTTTTAAAATTTGTTTAATCCATTTATTTTTCCTTTTAGAAGAAAAAAAAGGGGTTGGTGTTATATAAAAAATGAATCCTAGATAGAATCCCTAGGAGGGGATTTTAATCATCATTTAATCCAATGCTTTTTTATTATAGATAGAGAAATTGAGGCTCAAACGGGGTATTCAACCTGCCAGGATCACATAGCCAGGTAGAGAATGTATAATCTGAATATGCTCAAAAGGAAACATCAGACAAGTGGAAAATGAGCATTATTCTTTTTTTAAACAAAAAGATGGTAGGTAGGGTGAGAGTATTCCAGTATTTTTCAAAAATGTCAATGCCATCAAAGACAAAATCTATGAAATATTCCAGATTAAAGGAGACTGAAGACATGAAAACTAAATATAATAATTGATTCTAAACTGGATTCTGTACTGAAGGGGGAAAGAAAACACACCTTGAGGATATTATTGGATCAATTAACAAAATTGGAATATACAAAACGTTAGCTTTGTTAAATTAATTTTAGCAATGTTAAGTTTGGTAAAATTTACCAAAATGTAGTCAAAAATCATTCAGCAAGCCTGAATAAGCCAAATTCTATCCCCAAAAACATGAGACCCAAAGGATTTAAAGTTTGATCAAACTTGTAAAGAACAGGTAATCTTCTATATCAATTTTGTCATGGAATGAAACAATAGAAAAAGATAAGTGTTGTAGTCTGTTTGTGCTACTGCAATAGAGTACCTGAGACTGGGTAATTTACAAAGACTAGAAATGGATTTCTCATAGTTCTAGGGGCTGGTAAGTCCAAGATCAAGGTACCAGCAGGTTCAGTGTCCAGTGAGGGCTGCTTCCTGCTTCCAAGATTATGTCCTCTTGCTGCATCTTTTGGAGGGGAAGAAAGCAAAAAAAGATGAATGCTGGGTCCTCACAAGGCATAAATAGATGAAACACTGTGTCCTCACATGGTGGAAGGGCAAAAAAGCATTAGGATGCTCCTATCATCCTCTTTTATAAGGGCACTAATTCATTCATGAGGGAAGAACTTTCATGACTTAATCACTTCCAAAAGGCCCCTCCTCTTAATACTATCACAGTGGGTATTAGGTTTCAATATTTGAGTTTAGAGGAAGCACATACATTTAAACCATAGCAATAAGCAATTCATTTTTCATGGCTAGAAAAACTGACATCAAAATGGGAATGGGCAATTCAAGAAAAGAAAATTACAGACCAATCTCACTAATTAACATAGATGTTGAAAAAAAAATTTTTTTTGAGATGGAGTCTCGCTCTTGTCACCCAGGCTGTAGTGCAGTGGCGCAATTCTCAGCTAACTGCAACCTCTGCCACCCAGGTTCAAGTGATTCTCCTGCCTCAGCCTCCCAAGCAGCTGGGATTGCAGGCACACATCACCAAGCCCAACAATTATTATTTTGTATTTCTAGTAGAGACAGGGTTTCACTGTTGCCCAGGCTGGTCTTGAACTCCTGACCTCAAGTGATCCACCCTCCTTGGCCTCCCAAAGTCCTGGGATTACAGGCGTGAGCCACTGCACCCAATGAGATGTAGAAAACTCTAAATAAAATATTGACAAGCTATTTTGGGAGTGTGTTAAAGATGATAAAGCATAACCAAGGAACTTCCCGATCCCGTTAGTAGATCATAAACTCCAAAGAGTTATTTGAAAACAGCTAGAGGAATTTAAAGTACTCATACTTTTTGGCGCAATTCTAAGTATATACCTCAGAAACACTCTTGCCATGTATGGAGACATGTACAAGAAAAAAAAAAGCCTAAATATTCATCAATGAGAAAAATAAGTTGTGGCATGTTCATGCCATATAATAGTTAAAATGAATGCACTAGAGCCATGTCTTTCAGCATAGGTAAAACTTTAAAGTGGTAGTCCCCAACCTTTTTGCCACCAGGGACCAGGTTCGTAGAAGACAACTGAGGGGTGGGGTGGTTTGGAATGAAACTGTTCCACCTCAGATCATCAGGCATTTGAGTCTTATAAGGAGCATCCAACCTAGATCCCTCACATGCACAGTTCACAGCAGGGTTCTCGCTCCTATGAGAATCTAATGTCACCACTAATCTGAGAGGAGATGGAACTCAGGTGGTAATGCTCACTTGCCAACTACCCATCTCCTGCCATGCAGCCGAGTTCCTAATGGGAATGGACTGTTACTGGTCCATGGTCCAGGAGCTGGGGACCCCTTTTTTAAAGTATAAAATCAAGTGAAAAAAGCTGCAGAAGTGTCTTTGCCTTCTCAGGCTGTCATAACATCTGTCATCAGGCTGTCATCAGACTGTCATCAAGCTGGGTGGCTTAAATAACAGAGATTTATTTCTCATGGTTCTGGAGGCTGAAAGCGGAAGATCAGTGCAGCAGCTGATTCAGTGTCTGGTTCAGGCCCTCTTCCTTCCTGGACAGCTGCCTTCGAGCTGTATTATTACTCACATGGCTGAATGAAAGAAGGATCAAATCTCTCTCCTGTCTCTTCTTATAAGGACACTAATCCCATTCAGGAGGGCTCCCCCTAACCACCTTCAAAAGGCCCCACATCCAAATGCTATCACATTGGAGATTAGGGTTTAAACATATTAACTTGGAAGTAGGAGGACAAAAAGTCACATGAAACATGATTCTATTTATCCAACATTCAAAAACAGGCTATGTAGGGAAACCTAGATGGGTGGAAAACCTACAAACGATAGCATAGAAATTATCACCAAAAGCAGGGGTGAGACAGAAGAATAGGGTCTTCTGGGGTATGTGTGTTCAGTTCTACATGGCAACAATTTGGGCATTTGCTTTATAATGATATATTAAACAGCACACTTTTTTGAATTTTGTGTGTGTTGCATTTCAAAAATAGTTTGAAACAAAGTTAACCAAGTAGTGTGACCACCCTGCTCCCCAATCTCAGCTATACCTTCAACAGTGTTTACTTCTTTTCCTCCACAGACCATTTTCCATGGGCTTGTGCTCCTCGGCAGCTTCCTGATGTACTTTCTGGTATCCCTCCTGTACAACGCCACCTGCGTCATCTGCAACAGCCCCACCAACCCCTACTGGGTGATGGAACGCCAGCTCTCAGACCCCACTTTCTACCTCGTCTGCTTTCTCACACCAGTTGTGGCTCTTCTCCCAAGGTTTGAGCACTGGGGCTATTTTTCTTTCCTAGAGTTACCAATCTCCCCTTAATAAGCCATTTTCATAACCCAAGAGTCAGGAGTTTGACTTCTGCTAAGATCCTCGAGGGTACTCTTTCAGAAAGAGAGCTAGGACAGAAAGAACAATGAACAACCAGAAGGCAGATAACATGGACTGTGGTCCCAGGTTAGCCACAAAGTAGCGAAGTCACCAGATCAGTGTGACCTCAGTTGTGACATCGATAAAATGGGAGTATCAATTCCTACTCTTCTGCCTTACAATTTGTGTGTGTGTGTGACAAGGAATTATTTTAAGCTGATCTATGGTTCCTTTTTATATTAGTTCAGGAATCTCATACTCAAATGCCTACAGGGACAGGCCAGCAAGTTGAGCAAGCCAGATGGAGGGCAGACATTAGAAGAAAGAACTTCTCAGCTTCCATCATGGCCACAAGGAAAGATCAAATCAAACATTCCAGAGCTTCGGAGTTGTCTCAGCAATTCAAATTTTGCATGAAATTGCCAATATTTAAATATTATTCAAATTTGTCTAAATGCACCCCTTCCATACAAGACCTGCATTAGTCAAATAAATTATCCATGCCCAGGGACTACATTGGTTATTTCCAAGTTAAACCCTCTGCAGTAAATGTACCTTTTGCAGAAAAATAGCAACAGCAACTATAAATGCCTTCCCTTTCCTTGGAGCTCACTCTTGACATAGGCTCTCCCATCTAGCCTCTCATTTTGTTTTTGCCATGAGCTAAGTGTTGGGCAACCCTATGGCTCTAGTACCCCACTCGTGGTACAACTGAAGTACCAGCAGGGACCAGAATGTGTTCACAGGCCTAACACAAATCACAGTGGGAGCTAGGTTCTCCCAACTCAAAGGCCAGTGTTCTATTCTACAGCCCACATTCTCTAGTCAGAGCAGTGAACTTGACAATGATGTGCCCACAGGCAAGACTTAGCCTCTCTCCATCCCGAGGATCTCACAACTCTGAACATCACTATTAAGCATTTTCTCATTCTAAGCTATAACCAATAGACAATTACAACATTATACAGACCTTGTTTTATCCCAAAATTAGCCATCGGCCGGCCTTACTTCCTTTAATAAGTTTGGTGGTTTTCTTAACCTAGCTTCTCTTGTCCCTACATTTGCTTGTCTTCTAACTTGATATTCTCTCCATAAAGAGCAATCACTATCATGGATTTAAAAATTATTTTTAGCACATGACTCTTCACCATAAATTCCCAGCCCAGACCTCTTATGAATTCCAGACACATCTTTCTAGCAACTTATTCATCACCTCCACTGGGCATATTAAGTCTGAGGAAACTGGGAGACATTTCTAATTGAATTCATGACTCCACCCTCTGTCACCAGTGCCACCCCAGAAATCTGGGTATCTCCAGAGTTTCTTTCAGTAAATACTACCCACTTAGGACAAAGGCAGGCCCCAGGAAATTATTCTTGACATCACCTGCCAACTCATGCCCATATCTAGCCTTTCACCAAGTACCGACAGTTCTATCCCCAACGTATTTCTCAAACCTATCTACTATTTCCATTTCTACAGCCACTACTACCAATAGACTATTACCCTTTCACCCCGAATTACTTCAGTAGTCTCCTATTGGATGTTACTCTAGTCCATCAACATTGGCTCGAAGTGTGATCATGTCACCTATTCATAACCCTCCAAGGGCTTCCCAAGACCTCTGCAATAAAGCACAGAAACCATAAACCTGGCCCACAGTTCCTGCCTGCTCTGCTGCTGCCAACCCCTCCTGGGTCATATTCTCCTGCTTTTATCGTCACTCCCCAAGCTTCAGCCAGCTGTACCTAGGTTTTGATTCTCATCCCCTTGGTGTGGCTACCTCCTATGCATCTTGCAGTTTTCAGCTTTAAAAGGTTATTTTGTATAAACCTTGCCCCCAAGCCACCACCTTCCTCCTCCATTCATTTATTCAATAAATACTTTTCAAGTCCCCAGAATGGCCCAGGCCCCTAAGAAACTGAGCCATCAACACGAAAGACAAGACCTTTGCTTTCATGTAACATGTGAATCCAGTTATAAATGGAGGGGCATTTCCTTAAGGAAGAAACATTTAGGTGCTGATGGGACATGGGCTTGAGAAATATATAGCGGGCGGAACTGTTAGCACTTCCTTCCTTGAGGAAGAAGCATTTAATTTCAGTGATCAGGTGTCTGACACTCTCATTGCCTTCTCTAGTTATAACTATATTTCCGTGTTCCATGCAGCAAGGACCTTGTCTTTCCTGTTCGTGGCTTAATCCCTTGGGGGCCTGGCCCACTGTGGGAACTTGAAAAGCATTTGTTGAATAAATGAATGGAGGAGGAAGGCAGTGGCTTGAGGGAAAGATTTACACTAAGGAAATTCCAGTTTTGAAGCAAAAAGTCAAATATTTCCTGGGACAAATACATGGTCCCTACGGCCTCCCGGGGTGAGATGAGAGAGAATGGAGAAAAGTTTGTCTGGTTCCACGAAATCTACTGTAATTTTCAGAAACCTCCTGCCCACTGGTGGGGGTTGCGGCGGGGTGGTTACCCTGCAGCTTTTAGACATAGTGGAAGAATGGGAGCCTTCCTGCTTATAAGGCTTTAAACATAAAAAATTTTTAAAGACTGTCTTTGGGAATGACCTTAGATGTACTCTGGGCCAAATGGATTACTTTTTAGATAAAGCAATGGATGTCCAGAAACTAGATGTGAGTTGCCCAGTGCCACAAGCTTATGTATATTTCCTCCATACACCACATAGTTTTATTCACATTCTCACCCCTTTTCCTTGCCTACACTTTGAACAAAGAGAAGATTCTAAACACAGATAAAGACTCCCAATTCCAGAGTCTACTACAGACTGTATGCAGCTTGGCAGGGGGATAAAAACCTTGAGTCAGTCAACAAGGAGATCTGTTAACATCTCAGGAGACCTTGGGAATCTCACCTCACCTCTTAGGACCCTTATTTCTTTATTGGGAAAATCGTGGTAACATGATGACACTGTCAAGTCAGCAAGGTCCAAAGATTCAAGAAAAGAATATGGATTTTAAAACTACTTTAAAATCATCAAGTTTCACAAAGGCTTAACGTGACAGAACAATTAAATTTGCCTAAATTGGAGTAGCTCAGAAATAAAAAGGACTGCTTTGTGCATGGAGAATAAGAGACAAGTCTTTGGATTCAGAGTGTGTGCACCTGACCATAGCTCAACTACTGTGTGGCTGTAGACAAATCATTAAATCTCTCAGTTCCTCAGTTTCCTCATTTGTACGCAGAAGCAAACAAAAGTATTAACTGCATAGGATTGTTGGGAAAATAAAATGAGTTAATAATGCATAAAGCACTTAGAATAGTCCTGGTATATAACAAATGTTAGCTTTTATGTTTTGTTCTTGTTACTTTTGTTGTTGAGCTCCCCAAGACTAGAGGTGCCCAGACATGGACTTAATCATCATCAGCTAGGAGTGTAGTAAAGAGGATCCTGCCCTGGGCAGGGAGTTGGATTTTAAAGACCCCCTTTCAATGCTAAAGTTTATGAAGTCAACAGAAATCAGAAAGTATCTTTTTTCTGTTATTTCCCACCAGGTGCTTTCTCCTATCTCTGCAAGGAACCTATGGGAAGTCTTTAATCTCAAAAGCTCAGAAAATTGACAAACTCCCCACAGACAAAAGACACCTAGAAATCCAGAGTTGGAGAAGCAGACAGAAGCCTGTCCCTGCCCCTGAAGTGGCTCGACCCACCCACCATTCAGTGTCATCTATCACAGAACAGGACTTCAGTGCCAGCACCCCAAAGAGCTCTAACCCTCCCAAGAGGAAGAACACAGAAGAGTGGGTGATCCACGAACAGAGATGTGGCAGAGAGTGCATGAGGGATGACTCATGCTCAGGAGACTCCTCAGCGAAACTTTCATCTGGGGAGCACTTGCTGGGGCCTCATAGGACAATGGCCTACTCAAGAGGACAGACCGATATGTCCCGGCGCTCAAAGAGGGGCAGCCATCGCCGATCCCAGAGTTCACTGACCATATGAGGAGCTACAGAAATCCAAACAAACTCAACAGAGGCCACCCAATCACTGGCCCAAGTAACCCTTGACCCCTTCCTCTTCATAGAGGAAACACTTTCAGACTTATTCTTTTTTTCCCCAATAATCTTGACTTCCTTGGAGGAAGTGCTGGTTCCAAGGGGTTTGACACAAAGACTGGAAAACCAGTCGGCCTCTAGTTTTCTGTGGCTTCCAGGCAGCACATCTTGCAGAGTTTAGATAAGGAGGCTGTTTTTGTTACATGGAGTTGTCAAATTGTTTTAACCCAAAACCACTCTTTTGACCCTCTAGATAAGTGCAGCCTACAATCCAATGCAATTGGGCCATAAGTTTCCAAGATTCCAAGAAGTGTATCAACCCAGGCAATATCTCAGGATATGGAAGTTTCTGGGTTTATTTACCTCTCAATGCCCAGAGTTAAAGTTTCAGAAGGGACTTGTGCAGCCCTAAGAAACTTAGGGCTTCATCTCAAGTGTATTGCAGTGATGGCCGAGTCGGGGTTAACATCCCTTCCATGCACAGAGAGTTGGTTCTGCTTTTTGTCTCTAAGCTAAAGAAAAACCACATCTAAAGATGAAAAGTGTATTTGAACTCAGTGCCACAGACTCTTCTGAGGGTTGTAGGGTCACAGCTAGTGTAAGAGGCATGAAGAATAGACATGCAAAAGAGAACAGATGCACCAGAGACCCCTGTTTTGGTTGACAGACCATATGTCCCAACATCTGGGGAATCTGACAAGAAGACATAGGCAGGATTTTTTTTTTTGAGATACAGTCACTCTGTCACCCAGGATGGAGTGCAATGATGTGGTCTCAGCTCACTGCAACCTCTGCTTCCTGGGTTCAAGTGATTCTCCTGCCTTGGCCTCCCAAGGAGCTGGGATTACAGGCACCAACCACCACGCCCAGCTAATTTTTGTATTTTTAGTAGAGACAGGGTTTCACCATGTTGGCCAGGCTGGTCTCGAACTCTTGGCCTCATGATCCACCCACCTCAGCCTCCCAAAGTGCTGGGATTACAGGCGTGAGCCACCACGCCCATCTGGCGGCACTGTTTTTTAAAGCTATTTATTGTATTTATTTTTAAATAAAATTACTCATCCTCATTCAGCTCTTAGAACAAAAGAAAAAAAAAACCTGTTAATCAGGAGATATAAGCACATCTGTACCCAGAAAAGGCCCATATGATAGAGCAACCCACAGCTTAAACAATGACATCTTCAAGGGTAGGGCTAACATGAAACCCCATTCAGCTTATTCCAGACTACCACCCTCTGGAAAACACTAGCCTTCTTCAGTTAGAGAGAGTCAGAGTAAGTGTCACTTCACAGGGAAAAGAAGGATTATATAGACTTCCTATCCCTAAAGGTTATAAATGTCAAATATATAAAAGACCTCAAAACAATGTTAAAAGAATGAACAGTAGAATTTTAATAGGCTGTCAAGAGAAGCCAGATCTGCTCTGGGAAAGTATAGCCTAACCCTAGTCTTGTAAAATAAGTCAGAAAGGGTTACTGAGCCACCTTAAGCTAGTACCTATATATTAGGCAAAAAGTTTAGAAATAGATGCACTAAGTGTGGTGAGTCTTTGAGCCTACGAGTCATGCCACCAGCCATGAGTTGACCTATCACTTGAATAATTCCTTAGCAAAGATGCCAGAAAACATTCGATCAAGTTGGCAAATGGCACAGGGAGCTGGCCCTCTAACCATCTTCCTGCCAAACCTGGACTGGAAGGGCCATTTGCAGCACCCTCCTGGAGCCAATGCACTGTGTCTCCCTGCCTCTGTTACATAATAATGCCAGGACTAGCCAGCTGGTGGGTATTTCGAGGAATCCTGCAGAGGATTGCCCAGGAAGGGGCAGGTACACATACCAGAAAAGCAGTGATTATGTGAATTGTTCCTAGTGAGCGGATTGAGTCAAAATCTAGATCTCAGGTACCCCGATTTTTCACTCAAACAATTTCTAGCTACTACTAAAAGCCAGAAAGAACAGTGGCCTTAGGAGATCTGAGTTTGAGTCCTTGCTCTGCCTCCATTCTCCCTAGGATGCAGGAGCCTTGACGCAGGATGCCACACCTGCAAGTTGGTTAGAAATGCCTTTCTTCCCAAGCTTGATATAAGTATTAAGTCAAAATTACATGAAACCCAGTGGTAAAAAGCCTCAGAAAGCTGTAACACCCTCAGTAATAACAAAAGGGATTTTTATTTCAGAGCTAAGGGGAAAAGAGATGACGGAGAAGTTGAAAAAAAATGTCTCATCCTCTTCCTAAGTTCCAAACTATAGCCAACATTCTGATGCTGCTCTTTTTCTTGTATGACCAACCATCCCAGTTTGCCTGGGACTTTATTTTTACAGAGTTCCAAATCCTAAGAAACTGGGCCAACTGGTACAACTGGTCACCTACTCTTGCACTTCTGTAAATCAAGCCAACTGTGACCATCCAATGTGCCATCTTACAGGGAAAAGTTATGACAACTGTTCCCCTATAACATAATGCTAATGATTGTACTTAATACATTTTTGTACTTTTATGATATTTTACTGATTGGAAATATATCATCCTTTATTTAAAAAAAAACCATGGTTTTCCATAGTTGCCTGCCAACCTAAGTTCATATTATTCTTTTATATTATCGTCACTAGTTCTGAGGGCTTTCTCATCCACCCATCCTCTTTTGCACTCATTCATTTATTCATTCATTCATCTATCTATCCAATAAGTTTCTGTTAAGCCCCTACTAGATGCCTAACAATGTGTGAGGTGTTATGAGGAGCTCAATCTGTCTTTGAGAAGCTCATATGTTTGTTGAACATTCAATGCCACCAACTCCCACTGAAAGTATAGAGTATCAGGAACATATTTGGCTATTGGACCCAACATGAAAGTAGGACACAAACCAAAAGGACTGTAAGGATTAGAAGCAGCACATGCAATCTGGCACTTTAACCTGGCTACTCCTCTCCTCCTGGAAGCCCACCACCAACCTCAAATCCAGACTGATTTTGGTACCTCTTTTTATTCAATTACTATCAACTGAGGACCTGTTCGACATAGCACTGTGATAGGCAGCAAGGATAAAATAGGGAACAAAAATAAGCCCAGTTCCTGCTGCTAAAAAAAATTCTCAATCTAGAAAGGGAGACAGATAATATGAAGGAAGCCAATGTGATATTACACACTATGAGAGGAGGCAAGAATGGAGATGAGAGGAGGGGTTCCCAGGATAGTCAGAGAAGGCTTCTCCAAGAAAGAGATATTTCAGCTGAGACTTCAATCATGAGAACAAGACAGCAAGGAAGGGCCCTTCCAGAGAATTAAGTACAAAAGCCCCAAAGAAGGAGAAGAATTTGGCATATTTAAGGAAAAGGAAGGAAGTTAGCGTGGCTAGAAGCCAACAAGACAGAGGTGCCACAGGACCACGTTAGTAGTAATGACTGTATTTGCTCACTGTGTGCTAGGTGATGGTCTAAGCACACATCATCATGAAAACCTCACAGCAGCTTTATAAGGTTAGGGTGGTTACTCTCCCCTATTTCAGCTAGCTTCTGCTGCATAACAAACCACCCCAAAATTTGGTGAGTTAATGCAGCAATCATTTCTGTGCCCATGATGCTGGGTGTAGGCAACTTGGGGCTGGACTCCACCAGGATATCTCACCTCTGCTCCACACAGAACCAACTGAACTTGCGTCTGTCTAGAGCCTTGCCTGGTATGGCTGGGATCTCTCTCCACATGGTATCTCATCCTCAAAGAGGCTGGCCTGACCTTGTCACATAACAACATTCTGGGAGTGAGAACAGAAGCTGCAAAGCCTTTGAAATCTAAGCTCTCGTACATCATCACTGCCCACCACATTCTGTGGACCAAGTCCCAAGGCCAGCCCAGTTTCAAGGGTATAGGAAATACATTCCACTTGTAATGGGAAGAGCTGTAAATAAACTTGAGCCCATTTGAAATCTACCACATCCTCATTCACAGATAGAAGTAAAGCTGATATGTTATAAACATATCACAGTCATACAATTAACAGGCAGCAAGTTGGCATTCTAATCTGTGCAGTCTGAAACCAGAGGCTTTTTTTTCTAGACAGAGATTTGCTCTTGCACCCAGGCTAGAGTGCAGTGGCATGATCTCGGCTCCATGCAACCTCCACCTCCTGGGCTCAAGCAATTCTCCTGCCTAAGCCTCCTGAGTAGCTGGGATTACAGGCATCTGCCACCACACCAGTTAATTTTTGTTTTGTTTTGTTTTTTTTTCCAGTAGAAATGGGGTTTTGCCACATTGGCCAGGCTGGTCTCAAACTCCTGACCTCAGGTAATCTACCTGCCTCAGCCTCCCAAAAGCACTAGGATTACAGGCATGAGCCACCGTGCCCGGCAGAGGGTGTACTTTTGACCACAGGGCTACACAACTGCAAGATGAGGCTGAGGGGCAGGTGGGGACCAGATTTCAGAGGGTCTTGTCATATCAACATTCTCTTGAGAGGCAAGGTGGTGCAGTGCAGGCTTGAAAATTAGTAAGCCTGAATTTTATCCAACCCTGACATAGACCTACAGCATGACCTAGGAAAGGACCACAACCACCGTGTCCAGCCGGGTTGCTGCCAAGAGAAAAGCTTCCTTAAGGAAGGAAGACACTAACACCTAGGGAGAACCAGAATTCATTCCTGCATTGCCTTAACATATCTCCCCCTGAACTGGGCACCCAGCCAGTCCCTCTCATGTACATGGAGCACCCCCAGGAAAAGTCAGTCACAAAGGAGTGAATCCTGCCAGGTAACCAAAAAAGAGAAACCCCAAGGGAGCCTGGGACCCAGGCAGGACTCCACTGATAAAGGAGGTGGGGCCTATGAGCTGGGGCAATGCCCTGAGCAGGTACCAGAGGAGTGCTGCCCGGCCAAAACTTCGGGTCACCGGCAATGAGGTTGTCAGACAGAAACCAAGTCCAGGAGTCTTTTGTTTGAAGGTGTTCTGGTGCCACCTAGCATCAGTGGAGGAGGTGCCTCACTGAGGGTTCTTCCTGTATCAGGAGCAGGGGGAACAGGACTGAAGGTGGCAGGTTGGGTGAGGAGACTATGTGAGAATGAAGCCAGAGGTCAGAGGCCAGGTTTCAACTTTGGGTCTGCCAGCAGTTTCCATGATGCCTCTGCACAAATCTTGTCACCAGATTCCAACCTCAGTTTCCTCAAACTCTCAAGGTGGGAACTAGACTGGTTCTAACATGCTGTGATTCTAGAAGCTATTTGGGGAGGCTGGTTACAGGGTAGGCATGACCTCTGGTATATTCAACACCTTGTGATTGACTATTTGTACAGCTCGCTCGCTCTCTCCCTCCCTCCCCTCCCTGCCTCTGTCTCTCTCTCTCTCTCTCTCACACACACACACACACACACACCCCTCCATGGAAATTCACAAAAAAGAGGGATCCTGGCCTCACTCCCTGACATGTTCCCAGTGCTTGGCACATGGTAGTGCCAAGGAATACTGTGATTGCTGCTACTGGAGAAAATCACCAGTGAGGGCTGCTCTCAGAGACAGCGGTAAAGGGGAGATAATAGGTTGAACTCCTACACCTTTTTAAGGTCCTGGGTTGCCTTTTTCAGATCAGTGGCTACTAAGAAGCTGCAAATACCTGATGAGGGTCCAGGGCAGCTGCCCTTCCCAACTGTCAGGAGGGAAGCCCAAGCCAGGACACCTCTTTTCCTCACACAGGCCCTAAAGTGTGCTAAGGAGCGCAGAAGAGAAGCTTTCATCTCCTGTAACCTCCATCAACACCGGCACTCACACACCCCCAACAAACATAATTGCTTACTATGTAATTAAAACACTAAGACAAGTCTCTAGTGCCCTGTCCAAGCACTGCCCTGCCTGTAAGTCCCTCCTCTGTGGATGTGCAGACTGTACTCTCCCCTGTCTCTCCCCTGACTCTCAGTAGGTCTATGAGAGGGGCCAGCTCCTCACAGGTCAGGCCTAAGGAAAAGCAAGCCCAGGTGCTACAGGGACCAAGACCATCTGGATATAGTAGGATCCTCAGAGCTTGTCTTCAGATCCCAGAACACCAAAGGGAAGCTGGCTGAACAGATTCTTGACTGAACTTGGGGAAAATGTTTTTCTTCAATGTCAAGAGCTCTTCTTATCCCAGCTAACCTATACGCCCACAAGATGAGAGGAAAGATATTCCTGTACATAAAATGTCACTATTTCATGCAGATGATGACACTCAAGTAAGAGATAAGCAGATGTGACTGGGGTCACCCAGCAATTTGGAGGCAAAGCTAGGACTAGAATTGAGGTCTCCTGACACCCCTCAACGAGGGCTCTTCAGCAGTCTCATTAGCCAGAGATGAATAGGCAATTCTTTCCATGGCTGTTTGAATGTTTAAAACTACAAAGACTTACCCAAACGGGTAAAATAATAAAATATTAGACTGCATGGCAAGAGACTCAGCAGATCTGTTTGACAAGAGGATCTGTCCAAAACTCTTTGTATTACATTGTTTCCAGAGGGCATCCTGGAATTGGAGGGTGGCTTACACTAGTAAGAGAGTATCTCTCAGTGTTCTCTTTTCTCATCTGCAGAGGCAGAAATGAATTCCAAAGCACCACCAACTGTTGCCTCTGAGCCCTTAAAATGACCTCACCTTCTTCCCACAGGGAAAAAAAGTATATTTATAAGCATTTGTCCTTTTTACTGGATGCACAAGACAAATGTGTAAAGAGAAGCACACATTTGCTTTCCCCAGTTACAACAGACTAATATGTGGGACAGTGAGGGTTTTAAGAAGGAAACCCAAGACCTGGTTAACATCTGAACATCTGCTAGGCTTCTACAAAAGCCCTCCTCCTTTTAAAGAGCAAGGAACAGAGGCCCAGAGAGATGTGAACTTACCACAGGCTGAGAGTTACCTCTTTTACTCTCAGTTACCCCCATAAGCCTGCCTGGTGACCAGAAGAAAGTGATTTAGAAGACCTGTAGATCTGTTTCATGTTGACAATTGAACTTCTGGGATGCCACTCAATGGGGGCTTTTACCAAATGGGCCCATTGATGCCTTCCCTAGTAGGATCTTATATCATCCTCCTGTCCCCACCATCAGTCAACTGACTCAAGAATATCAGAGGACATCATTCAGAGCATGGTTTTAATGAACATCATGACCTAATGTGAAATTCTGTCTTGGTAATTCATCTATTTTAACAGCTGTTTAGGGCACTTCATCCTGAAGAAGGAGCAGGAATGAGAGGTCTCAAGGCAGGGTAGCAGGCCATGGTGGGAAGATAATCACCTTTGGCCACAAGACCACATGGAAGTGGCTGCCCACAAATAAGACTGCTGGTGATACAACAGGACAAACAGGGAATATACTTTCTTTCCTTGTTCCCTGCAAATGCTAATGTGTTTTTCTATTTGGCTTCCTTGTTCCATTTTATAGATGAGGCTTGATACATTTTCCAGAGTCAACAGACAAGTATGTGGCTGAGACCCAAGGTTCAAGTTCAAGTCGCCCAACTTCAGGGTCCAAAATATCACCCACTAGGCAACCCTCCTTCTATAGCATAGTAAAAAAAAATTGCTCTGGCTAAATTTAGAGTCAAGAGATCTTGGATCCAAGATCTGCAAATTTCTTGTGAGACACTTCTTCTCCTCTCCTGCTCCTCCTGTAAAATAAGGAGTTTCACCTAGAGGACTTCTCAGGGTTCCCAATTTTTCTGAAATAATGGTTCTCATACTCAGTTTACACCTAAAAGCCCTTGAAGCTTTCACTAAGCTCTCAATAAGAAATCTTTTCTTTAGACTCTTTTTGGGTGGATCCAAGATGGCCAGATAGGAACAGCTCTGGAGTGCAGTTCCCAGTGAAAACAATGCAGAGGGTGAGTGAACACCACATTTCCAAATGAGTTATTACTGCCCACAGACCAGGAGATTCCCTGGCTGAAAAGTGCCACAAGTTTCCATCATGGCTGTTTCAGCCGGCATAGTGGGTCTCCACACAAAACTCACACAAATCTAGGTGGCCATTTCAACTGATGCCTGGAACACCTCGGAGACAAAGCCACCCATTCAACTGAAAACAAAGGGGCTGAACAGGGAGCCAGGTGATCTGGCTTAGTGGGTCCCACCCCCACAAAGACCAGCAATCTGAAATGCTCTGGATTGAGAGTTTTGCATCAAGCACAGCTGGATCCAAGAAGGTCCAGCTCTGCGGAGGGAAGGGTGTCTTACAGAGGCAGTCTGCCATTACAGAGACAGCCCACCACTACTGAGACAGCCCACCACTACTGAGACAGTCCACCATTACTGAGACAGACCACCATTACCAAGTCAGTTCTAACTATGCCTTTATAAATAAAACCACAAGGAAGTTCACACAGCAGCTAGGCAGAGCCCATGGCAGCTCAGCAACGCCTCTGCTGGCAGACTGTGACTAGGTTACCTTCTGGCTGGGCAGGGCATCTCTGAAAAAAGGCAGCAGCATGTCAGGAACTTATAAATAAAGCCCCACTTTCCCAGGACAGAGCACCTGGGGAAAAAAGGCAGTTATGTATTCCGCTGCAGCAGACTTAAACATACCTGCCCAGCAGCTCTGAACAGAACAACAGAGCTCACAGCTCAGCACTTGAGCTCCTATAAGGGACACACTGTCTCCTCAAGCAGCTCCCTGACCCCTGTATATCCAAAGAGACATCTAAAGGAGAGCTCAGGCTGACATCTGGCGGGTATCCTTCTGGGACTAACATAACAGAAGAAGAAACTGGCAGCAACCCTTACTGTTATGCAGCCACTGCAGGTGATCCCCAGGCAAGCAGGGTTTGGAGTGGACCTCAGCAGTCCTACAGCAGAGGGGTCTGACTGTTAGAAGGAAAACTTAGAAAGAAATAAATTCATCATCAACAAAAAGGACGTCCACTCAGAGACCCCATCCAAAAGTCACCAACTACAAGACCACAGGTAGATAAATCCACAAAGATGGGAAGAAACCAGTGCAAAAGGGATGAAAACACCAAAATCAGAATGCCTCTCCTCGGATCAAAACTCCTCACCAGCAAGGGAACAAAGCTGGATGGAGAATGAGTCTGATGAATTGACAGAAACAGGCTTCATAAAGTGGGTAATAACAAACTTCTCTGAGCTAAAAGAACATGTTCTAACCCAATGCAAAGAAACTAAGAACCTTGAAAAAGGGTTTGATGAAATGCTAACAAGAATAAACCCCATTCAAAAGCGGGCAAAGGACATGAACAGACACTTTTCAAAAGAAGACATATATAAGGCCAACAAACATGAAAAAATGCTCATCATCACTGGTCATTAGAGAAATGCAAATCAAAACTACATTGAGATACCATCTCACACCAGTTAGAATGATTATCATTAAAAAATCTGGAGACAACAGATGCTGGAGAGGATGTGGAGAAACAGGAACACTTTTACACTGTTGGTGGGAGTGTAAATTGGTTCAACCATTGTTGAAGACAGTGTGGCTATTCCTCAAGTACCTAGAAATAGAAATTCCATTTGACCCAGCAATCCCATTACTGGATATATATCCAAAGGATTATAAATCTTTCTATTATAAAGACAGTTGCATATGTATGTTCATTGCAGCACAGTTTACGATAGCAAAGACCTGGAACCAACCCAAATGCCCATCGATGATAGACTGGACAGGGAAAATGTGGCACATATACACCATGGAATACTATGCAGCCATAAAAAACAATGAGTTCGTGTGCTTTATAGGGACATGGATGAACCTGGAAACCATCATTCTCAGCAAACCGACACAAGAACAGAAAATCAATCACTGATGTTCTCACTCATAGGCGGGTATTGAACAATGAGAACACATGGACACAGGGAAGGGAGCATCACACACTGGGGTCTGTTGTCGGGGAGTAGGGGAAGAACAGCAGGGGATAGGGAGTTAGGGAGGAATAATATGGGGAGAAATGCCAGATGTAGGTGATAGGGGGATGGAGGCAGCAAACCACATTGCTATGTATGTACCTATGCAAGTCCTTCATGTTCTGCACATGTACCCCAGAACAACAACAAAAAACTATTTTCTTTTTTTTTTTTTAAGTAGATGTGCTAGAAGCCAGACTGATCTAACTCTTGGAAAGGATAATTAAAGCCACCAGTAAGTCAACTGAAAAACTGCTGACTGGCTAAGTATTAGCAAATCACAAATATAGATTGTGGATGGGAGAGGCAGAGAGGGTAAGTAGGCTGTGGGAAAGGAATCTGAAATATATTGAGATAACTCCCAAAGTTAATAAGTTCAAAGTCATGAATTCTATTCATGCCCAATTCCTGAACCAGGTGCTCCCTCGGCCACCATCACCTGACTTTGAGCTGCCTCACCAAGCCCAGAGCCCCTGTTGATGGGAACCTTGCAAGGACCCTTACACACTGTTGGCATTCTGATCACACTTTATACTTTGCAAACTCTGTGCTTTTGCTCTGGCCATTTTCTTTCCCTAGATTGCCTACTCAAAGCCCAAATCTCAAATTCAGACCTCTAAAGACCATTTTCTCCGTAAAGCTATCCCTACTCAATGAACTTCCAAAATTCTTTATCTCTATGGAACTTAATATAGACATGCTTCTAGTCACTCATGTCTATTTTGGGTTTTTTAGTCATTCCTGCTAGAATGTCAGAGCCTGAAGTCATAGGTCATGAATGATTCAACTATAGGTCTTCCCAAGGCTAGCACCAGGCCTTGGCCAATGACAGTAGTGGATTAGCTCATAAAACCGTTCTCTCATCTAGTCCTGACCACAAAACCAGGAGGCAGAGATGTGGAGAGAACTTTCCCCAGCTCCCCCTCCCCACCCCCACCCCTGCCCCTGTCCCCTGACTTTCCCCATACCAGGTGGTCTCTATCTTGGCCTTCCCTTTTTTTCCCCATAAGCAAAGACCAGAGGATGATCCAATGGTCAAAATTCTAGGAAAATCAGTGGTTCTGGTCTATGAGGCATGGCCCAGGCAGTTGCTTAAACTTCCCAGCTCCTTTGCTCCCAGATTCCACACAGGCACACAGTCTACAAACACTGACAGAGCCAATAGAAGGACTGGCACCCGGGAAGACTTGTTGACATTGGCCCAGCTCTAATTACAGCTCTAACAGCCGGAACCATGCCTGGTAGACAAACCAAACCAGAGGCAGGCACGTTAATTTCTGCCCCAGCTGGCTCCCATCATGGGCCGGCTCACATCAGTGTGCTGGAAGGGGCCCTGCCTGAACCTCTGATGCCGGAGGAATGCACCCAGCCCTGACTCTCTCATTTTTAATTAGAAGTTCCCATTAAAACCACTACAGCAATGAGACACACACCAGGCAGCATACTTCAGGACAATTAGCACACTCCTCAGGTGGCTAAAATGGCCTGGTCCTGGCCTGGGGCCGACATAATTGCACCAGAACATACAGCCTACCAGGAGGTTCCCATTTTAAGTGGAAAGAAACAATTAGTTACACAATCTATTGGGCAGTTAGATCTGTGGGAAATTATTCAGTATACATAATTTAAAAGTTTGCCACGGATTGAGATAGACAGAAATCATCCCTTGCCTACGGCTAACTAGGACCGTAAGTGAATTTCTTTCCCTGTCCCCCACGCCCATCCCATTAATGCTTAATTTGTTTGTGTGCAGGCACCCACTGCGCAAAGCAGACTTAACTGTAATTATGTGTCTGGATCACTGGAGACATGAGCATCCCATTCCTGGAATGTGGAAAATAATTAGTGGGGCAAAGAGGGTCTGGAACCCTCATTTACCTTGCCGCTCCATACTGAATCCCCAGGCCATTAATTAAAACATGCCCCTAAGATAGCTCCTGGCTGAGTCTTCCTGGTGATTCTGAGCAGTAAATAAGAAGAGCAAATTAGAAGACCAGGAAGTCCTCTCTGAACACCAGGAGAGCTGCAGAAAGCAACCCCAAGGCCCCCTTAGCTCTATTTGAAGCCACACTCTCAGCTTCCACATGTACAAGCATGTTGTCCACACTTCATCACCCCTCTCCAGCTCTCATTGCTAAACCACTGCACCTTCTGCAGGCCAGAGGTGCCGCTATAATTAATATTCAACTGGCATTTCCACTGCGCACTCAAAGCCTGTTTTTTCAGCCTTTTCAAATCCAATTCAGACCAAAGTAATCTTTGTCCTTGCATTTTGGTTCAGGCAGCAGCGATTGATAGGATTGCAGATTATGCTTTATTAGCATTTATTGAGCAGCAAAGGAGCCCTGCATGATAGTGTTTGTCACTAGGTCTCTGACTCCCAAAGTAAAATTAACAGAAGAACACAAATACTAGACAGGAAATAATCCAGTTCAGGGAGAAGTTTTATTTATGATTTTTCGTTCAAGACTACAGATGGAGTGGACGGTTGTGAGGGTTTGAAGAAGGGCAGCCTGGCTAAGAGGAGGCATCCACTCTTGGATCATTCACTTTCCAGTCTCCAGTCACCCTTCAGACTTCTCTATCTGTGGATCTAGATGTAGCAGCAAAGGGTAAGGAAGTCTCAATTCAAGTTCTGGACTAATCCGGTGTGTAACCTTGAGCAAATTACTTTCCCTGTTGGGGACTCAGCTCATTTTTAAAATGAGAGTTAATGGGACCAGTTGTATTCAGTTGTATTAAACCTAGCTCTGCAAAACCCCTGGGGAGCTGTGAGGAACTGTGAGCAACTGCAGTGGGGATGGCACCAGGATTAAGAGGCTACAGACAGACCAGAGGCAGAAAAGAGATGCAGAGTATGGGGGCTTAAATACAGGGAGAGAGGCCAGTGGCAGCAAGATGGACAGGAAAACCCCTTACATACAGTTCGGTGGCAGTGAGATGGACAGGAGAACCACCTTACATACAGTCCAGTGGGAGCCAGATGAACAGGAGAACCACCCTACATACAGTCCAGTGGCAGCGAGATGGACCAGAAAACCCCCATACATATAGTCCAGTGGCAGCAAGATGGACAGGAGAACCACCCTACATACGGTCAGTGGCAGCGAGATGGATTGGAAAACACCCTTACATACAGTCCAGTGGCAGCAAGATGGACAGGAGAACCCTCTTACATACAGTCCAGTGGCCACAAGATGGACAGGCGAACCCCCTTACATACAGTCCAGTGGCAGCAAGATGAACAGGAGAACCCCCTTACATAGAGTCCAGTGGCAGTGAGATGGACAGGAGAACCCCCTTAGATACAGTCCATGGCAGCGAGATTGACAGGAGAACCCTCTGACATACAGTCCAGTGGCAGCAAGATGGACAGGAGAACCCCTTTAAATACACTCCAGTGGCAATGAAATGGACAAGAGAACACCATTATGTACAGTACAGTGGTGGTGGTGAGATGGACAGGAGAACCCCGTTACATACAGTCCAGTAGCAGCAACATGATCAGGAGAACTCCCTTACATACAGTCCAGTAACAGTGAGATGAACAGGAGAACCCCCTTACATATAGCCCAGTGGCAGTTAAAAGGACAGGAGAACCCCCTTACATACAGTCCAGTAGCAGTGAGATGGACAGGAGAACCCTGTTACATACAGTCCAGTGGCAGTGAGATGGACAGGAGAACCAATTTACATACAGTACAGTGGCAGTGAGATGGACAGGAGAACCAATTTACATACAGTACAGTGGCAGTAGGATGGACAGTAGAACCCCCTTACATACAGTCCAGTGGTAGACAAATGGACAGGAGAACCCCCTTACATACAGTCCAGTGGTAGACAAATGGACAGGAGAATCCCCTTACATACAGTCCAGTGGCAGCGAGACGGACAAGAGAACCCCCTTACATACAGTCCCGTAGCAGAAAGATGGACAAGAGAACCAACCCCCTTACATACAGTATAGTGGCAGCGAGACAGACAGGAGACTGCCTTACATACAGTCCAGTCACAGAGAGATGTACAGGAGAACCCTGTTACATACAGTCCAGTGGCAGCGAGATAGACAGGGGAACCCCTTCAAATACAGTCCAATGGCAACGAGATGGACAGGAGAACCCTGTTACATACAGCCCAGTGGTAGCAAGATGGAAAGGAGAACCATTTTAAATACAGTCCAGTGGCAATGAGATGAACAGGAGAACCCCCTTACATACAGTCCAGTGAAAGTGAGATGGACTGCAGAACCCCCTTACATACAGTCCAGTGGCAGGGACATGGACAGGAGAACCCCCTTACATACAGTCCAGTGGCAGCAAGATGGACAGGAGAACCCTCTTACATACAGTCCAGTGGCAGCGAGAGAGACAGGAGAACCCCCTCACATACAGTCCAGTGGCAGCGAGATGGACAGGAGAACCCCCTTACATACAGTCCAGTGGCAGCAAGATGGACAGGAGAACCCCCTCACATACTGTCAACTGGCAGTGAGATGGACAGGGAAACCCCCTTACAGTCCAGTGGCAGTGACATGGACAGGAGAACCCCTTTACATACAGTCCAGTGGCAGCGAGATGAACAGGATAACCCCCTTACATACAGTCCAGTAGCAGTGAGATGGACAGGAGACCACCTTACATACTGTCCAGTGGCAGTGAGATGGACAGGAGAGCCCCCATTACATACAGTCCAGTGGCAGTGAGATGGACAGGAGAACCCCCTTACTTACAGTCCAGTGGCAGTGACATGGACAGGAGAACCCCCTCACATACAGTCCAGGGGCAGCAAGATGGACAGGAGAACCCCCTCACATACTGTCAATTGGCAGTGAGATGGACAGGGAAACCCCCTTACTTACAGTCCAGTGGCAGTGACATGGACAGGAGAACCCCCTCACATACAGTCCAGTGGCAGCGAGATGGACAGGAGAACCCCCTCACATACTGTCTACTGGCAGTGAGATGGACAGGAGAACCCCATTATGAACAGTCAAGTGGCAGCAAGATGGACAAGAGAACCCCCTTACCTACAGTCCAGTGGCAGCTAGATGGACAGGAGAACCTCGTTATGAACAGTCAAGTGGCAGCGAAATGGACAGGAGAACCCCGTTACGTACAGTTCAGTGGCACTGAGATGGACAGGAGAACCCCGTTACATACGGTGCAGTGGCAGTGAGATAGACTAGAGAACCCCCTTACATACCGTACAATGACAGTGAGATGGACAGGAGAACCCCCTTATATACAGTCCAGTGGCAGCAAAATGGACAGGAGAACCCCCTTACATACAGTCCATTGGCAGCGAGAAGGACAGGAGAACCCCGTTACCAACAGTCAAGTGGCAGCGAGATGGACAGGAGCACCCCATTACGTACAGTTCGGTGGCAGTGAGATAGACTAGAGAACCCCCTTACATACCTTACAGTGACAGTGAGATGGACAGGAGAACCCTGTTACAAACAGTCCAGTGGCAGTGAGATGGACAGAACCCCTTTAAATACAGCCCAGTGGCAATGAGATATACCGGAGAATGCTGTTACACACAGTTCAGTGGAGTTAGATGGACAGGAGAACTCCTTTAAATACAGTCCAGTGGCAGTGAGATGGACAGGAGAACCCTTTTACATACAGCCCAGTAGTAGCGAAATGGACAGGAGAACACCTTTAAATACAGTACAGTGGCAGTGAGATAGACAGGAGAACCCCCTTACATACACTACAGTGGCAGTGAGATGGACAGGAGAACCCCTTACATACAGTCCAGTGGCAGCGAGAGGGACAGGATAACCCCCTTACACACAGTCCAATGGCAGTGAGATGGACAGGAGAACCCGTTACGTACAGTCCAGTAGCAGTGAGAGGGACAGGATAACCCCCTTACACACAGTCCAATGGCAGCTAGATGAGCAGGAGAACCCCCTTACATACAGTCCAGTGGCAGTGAGATGGGCAGGAGAACCCCTTTACATACAGTCCAGTGGCAGCGAGATTAACAGGAGAACCGCCTTACATACTGTCCAGTGGCAGTGAGATGGACAGGAGAGACCCATTACATACAGTCCAGTGGCAGTGAGATGGACAGGAGAGCCCCATTACATACAGTCTAGTGTTAGTGAGATGGAGAGGATAATCCCCTTTCATACAGTCCAGTGGTAGTGAGATGGACAGGAGAACCGTGTTACATACAGTCCAGTGGCAGTGAGATATACTGATAATCCCCTCACATACAGTCCAGTGGCAGTGAGATGGACAGGAGACAACCTTACATACAGTCCAGTGGCAGTGAGATAGACAGGAGAACCCTGCTACATACAGTCCAGTGGTAGTGAGATGGACAGGAAAACTCTGTTATGTATAGTCCAGTGACAGTGAGATGAACAGGAGAACCCCTTTACATGTAGTCTAGTGGCAGCGAGATGGACAGGAAAACCCCATTACACAGAATCCAGTAGCAGCAAGATGGACAGGAGAACCCCTTTACATACAGTCCAGTGGCAGCGAGATGGACCAGAGAACCCCCCTACATACAGTCCAATGACAGCATGATGGACAGGTGAACCCCCTTACATACAGTCCAGTGCAACAACATGGACAGGAGAACTCCCTCACATACAGTCCAGTGGCAGCGGGATGGACAGGGGAACCCCCTCACATACTGTCAATTGGCAGTGAGATGGACAGGAGAACCCCATTACTTACAGTCCAGTGGCAGTGACATGGGCAGGAGAACCGCCTCACATACAGTCCAGTGGCAGTGACATGGGCAGGAGAACCACCTCACATACAGTCCAGTGGCAGTGAGATGGACAGGGAATCTCATTACGTACAGTCCAGTGATAGTGAGATGGACAGGATAACACCCTTACATACAGTCTAGTGACAGCGAGATTAACAGGAGACCACCTTACATACAGTCCAGTGGCAGTGAGATGGACAGGAGAACCCTGCTACATACGGTCCAGTGGCAGCAAGATGGACAGGAGAACCCTGTTACACGCAGTCCAGTGGCAGCAAGATGGACAGGAGAACACCTTTACATATAGTCTAGTGGCAGCGTGATGACCAGGATAACCCCCTTACATACAGTCCAGTGGCAGTGAGATGGACAGGAGAACCCCCTTACATACAGTCTAGTGGCAGCGAGATGGA